>CAJNDS010002325.1:0-135603 GCA_905221605.1 Symbiodinium natans
AATCGATAAACATCCTCAATACATTCGTGAAATCAATCTATAAATGAAGAATAGAAAGATATCAAGATTATCGATAATACGTAGCCTTGCGAGAATACATATCAATATATTCATCATCTCAAAAAAGAGATATTCTAATTCTAGAATTGATCGTGTTTTTATATAATTTTTTCGAATATGAATCTAAAAGAATCCATTTTGAGAATTTATGAGAAATTAATAATGGATTGAAATATAATTATTCATATTCATCATCGATTATATCTTCCAATAAGAGAATCCGATATTAAATCTCTATATTGGATGAAGATTTGCTATATTTCTGAATAATTTGAATCTTGAGATGAATCAAAATTAAAGCCAGGGGAAAAAAGATAGAGGAGAGAGAATGAAATCTCAAGAATGAATAATTTGCATTTAAAATGGTGGGGTCTGTGACAATTTTTGAATTTGTTGAGCTCATTGCCTGTCTCCATCAAGTCATTGTACTCGCAGCGTTTTCCGTGTAACATGACGCAGATTGAGGTTGCCTGTTCGGCAAGCTCCTGCAGCCGGCGGGATGCTTCCATTGACACTGTGAGCCTTCTTGGGCTTTCGTACCCACCCGCCCATCAATGCGTCAGGCCTTTTCGTGCAAGCATCGTTTCTTTTGCATGATATTCTAGATCCGAAAACAGCAAATCAACGGCTGTGACCATGCCACAATTGCGGAACGTTACATTTGAGCAGTCGCCTGGGTAGAAGCCACACAGAACTCCGGGATGTCGAAGATATTGTCCTGGCCTTGTAGCAAGGAATTGAAACGAGGGCCTATAGTTGACAATCTGAGGTGTTTTCAATTTTCTGTACATACCAAAGCTGAATTTTCACAAGGATACTGCCCTAAACCCTCAACCCTAAGCCGTTCTTTCGGTTCGCCGAAATTTGCGTAGCCAGTTGATTAGGTGATCAGCTCACCCATGCTTGCCCACAAGCCCCGTCCTTAAACCGCCAGCGTCTTAATCCTAAACTAGGTTTGGGCTCATGTGGGCTAGGGGTTTCGAGTTTAGGGTTCATACCATACACAGAGAGCCAGCAGGACTCGCGCAACAACAATATGCCATAACACTACTCGCAGCAGCATGAAAAGTTGACAAACATGCTCGAGCTATTTCTCGCTCTCAGATGACAACAACTACTGCCAGTGGCATGTAAGGGATGGGTAGTACTCTGCTGAGTCATGTTGACAGTAACATCAAAATCGGTTCTTCTATCCACCTCGCCACCCTCTACCCACGAGGCTCGGGCCCAGAATATGCGCCATGGTAATATGGTTGTCGCTCTCAGCACGGGTCGGGCCGCCTGCTGCGTCACCTTCTTTTGAAGGGTTTTGGTGTTTTGGGTCGTGGTGGTGTACAAGGCTTGCAACTGTTGCTGGAGAGATTAGAACCCCGAAGCCACAGAGAAAACATCTGAACTCGGTTTCAGCCAGTTCGAAGCAACTGGCATACCCCATAGCACTCACACTACCTAGAATCTAGATCCGAACATGTCGAACATTATCGCTATCCACGTTACCAAGCCTGAAGCGTTCTTTCTTAGCGTAAGTGTTTCACAAGTGTTCCAGGTGCCCTGCATGAAGTTCTACCAAAGTGCCGTAGGTGTTCCAAGTGACCCTACGCAACCTACGATTGTACTGCACAGGTGACTGTGGAGGAGGCATTGTTGGACCGCGGAATGCGTTTTGGATGCTGGCGAGAGCACTGTGTGGCACATGCAATCGCGACGCTGCAAAAACGATTGAACATGCAACACAGACAAGCACGCGACTGCGAGTTTGGTCCAAACTGGGCGCCGTGTTGAAACGAGAGCCGTGGAACCGGCTTCATGTGGTGCTGCACATCATCTGATCTAATCGAATCTAACCTAACCCGCTCTCAACACAAAAGCCCGCATGTGGGTGTGCACTCTCCCCCTGGGCAGTTCTCTATGGAGCCTTTAGGGTACTCAGAAAGGAGCCGAGATTGAGAGAATCTGACATGTGCGATTCATGCCATGTTGTTGCAAGCGAATGTTGGCTTCTCCCGCGCCTATGAAGCTCATGCCTGCTTCTGCATCTGGGATCAGCACCCGGCACCTGCCACAACTTCATGAGGTTCCTTGGGGGCATTCCACTTTGCTGCTTTGAGGTGGCAAGATCTTCTGGTTTCATGACTCCCTTGCAGTGCCTGTACAGGTGAAAGGGCTTGAACCCTTGCCTTAATTCACGTATGGGAGGTGCATGACGTTGCGCAAGATTCGTATCTGTGCATGAGGCGAGTCCGAATGTGTGGCCAACGGACATGAACAAGTGTTGACAACAGGTGTCCAGTGTCCAGAACCGCAAGCGCCAAGAGTCACCCCAACCTCGAAGCCCAAAGAACATGTTTGCATATCGCCAGTGCTGCAATGGTTAGAGATATTACTACGGCATGGCGTAACGGCATGGCTACGTTCCGCAACAACTACCGCTGAAACAGCAAATCTTGGCAAGAGCCACTTGGGATTGATTCGGAGTGGGGGGATCTGCTCAAAGACTCGGCCCTTGAATTCCCTGCCCCGGACCTGCCCTTAGTAGGAACTGTAAGTTATACTGGCGAGGACCCTTACCGGGCAAAGAACTTGCATAAAGAGGGCATCAGCACGAAGCTACTTTAGAGCAGTTGTACAGCCATGCAACGTGCTTGCTGGATGCCGAGGTCGCACTGATCCTTCTTACAGATTGTTATTTGGCGCCTTCGTTGCAACTCGGCTTGTGCTTATGACCAGGCGATACCCCACCCCTGTATACCGAGCACAGTTTAGGGTTTAGGGTTCAGGGTGAATCCTGCGCTATACTTCTTGAGTCCAAGATCCAGCGGAGCCTTGCGAGGCAGCACAGCCGGCTGTGGAGCACATCGTCCTCCAAACAGGGGTTTGGGGCTTAGGATTTAGGGTTGAGGGTTTAGGGTTTAGGGTTTGGGGTTTAGGGTTTAGGGTTTGGGGTTTGGGGTTTAGGGTAAGGCTTGTTGTGCCATGACATGGGCTCTAGGGTTCAAAGGTTTTGAGGTTGGGAAGTTCCCCCTTGTAGTTACTCTCAGTCCTTAATAGGGATTATAATGGGCGGTACTATACTCCTTATTGAAGGACTCTTAGCTTCAAGGGGGGGAACATCCCAAGTTGAAGGTTTCTGGGATTCAGGGTCGACGTTTCCTTGTCCCGATGCTGCCCCGCCTCGCGACCCCATCCCCAGAAGTGGTTCGGGAAGCCGCCAGCAAGGAGAAAATCGCTGAGGGACATCGCGCAAACACCTGGGTTTAGCTTGGGCGGGGGGTTGTCTCAGTAAGCAGCAGGCTGTGCTCAGGAATGCGGAAACGATGGAAGTGCTGGAAAAGAGCAATTTGCAGCCTGAAATTTGAACGAAGAAGTTGGTACGCAAGAACGCAACTGTTGATTTATTGTTACTTGCAAGCCACTGTGCAGGTCAAGTATGAGTGGTCTTGCACTGAAAGGGCTATTTCGCAGAGAAGTGGAATGATGTTGTTGAGAAGCGATGAATGGAAGGCAACCAAAGTTGTGAAATAACGGTGGCTTCAACTTGCCATCCCGCAAGAAGCTGATAACGATACCTTTTGTCCCAGACGTGCCATCCGTCAGGCCTCGATGCATGTAAAGGCGGAATCGCCTATGTTACAAAAACGATGACTCCTTCCGTCCAGAAACAACATCATTCAATGTTGGTCAAGCCGTGATGCCTGCAAACCTGGACAACTGCAAATGACAATGCTCGGGCTTGTGTCCATGTTAGAGGTATAGTAATGACGATAATGGGTGTATTGTGTGTGTGTGTGTGTGTGTGTGGGTGGGTGTGGGTGGGTGTGTGAGTGTGTGTGTGTGTGTGTGTGTGTGTGTGTGTGTTTGCGCTGTCTGTTGGCCTTTTGGCATCTTGTCGGAACCCCCTGCCTCCAAAGAAGGTCGGGTAGTCGTACTTACCTGAGGATGAAGAAGATCATTGAAAGGAAACAATAAAGAGGTCGATAAACAGTAGGGGGTGGTAGTGGTGAGTGCAGTGGGAGGGAGAGGGAGCATGAGAGAACAGGAGCAAGAGAAAGACAGTGGGCGAGACAACGACAGGGGCACATGTGGGACAAGCTTGAGTTCAAAACCACTTATTTAACACTGCGAGATGCTGTGAACTGGTGTTGCATTCCACACAGTATTGCTCGGCTGCTGAGGGCAAAGGGGAACAAGGAGCAAGATGAGCTCCTTTGGTGTGCGCGGCAGAAACACCGGAATCGGCACACCACCCAACTCAGGGAACAACCGTGCCAATTACATCTTCAAGGAAACATGGGCTAGCCAAAAAACCCGGTCGTAAACGCAAATGCCCGAGCGCAAA
The DNA here is from genome assembly GCA_905221605.1 of Symbiodinium natans. Classification (NCBI taxonomy): domain Eukaryota; class Dinophyceae; order Suessiales; family Symbiodiniaceae; genus Symbiodinium; species Symbiodinium natans. The sequence continues at coordinate 4,397 of CAJNDS010002325.1, forward strand.
CCTTATCGTTAAATTTTATTCCTTATCGTTTTACGAGGTAAACGACACATGCAGGAGGGAAAGCTATGATACCACACAGTAGTACATCTTTAGTACTGGCCATGTCTCCGCAGTACTGGGCTCGGCCGGCTGGCTTTTCATTGCTTTGTAGTACAAGCTTAGTACTGGACTCGATGTTTCCTGAGACGGCTGGGTTTTTCATTGCAAGCTTAGTACTTTACCACTCCCATGTCATGGCAGTGGTAAGGTTTGCCTTGTCCCCGGCACCACTGATTCGGGCAGTGTAGCCACCCTCAGCAACATGCCCAACACAACGGACGAGCAAGTTCAGCAGCTGTTGTACTTGGAGAGGGAGGTCGGAAAGAGAGACGAGAAGACAGAGAGAGAGAGAGAGAGCGCGAGAGAGCGGAGAGAGGCTAAGAGACTTCGGTCGGGACCTCAAATTCGAAATCTATCCCAACGCCACAAGCCTACATGAAGAACACGACAGTTTAACAAGGTCTGGCAGGTGAGGCGCGGTTGATCCAACCCAGGTGAACGCACTCGCCGGGACGGCCGTGGCAGTAGAAGGGGACCAGCATTGGCGCCTGTGGTTCGAGTGGCTTTTTGTATGCAAAGTTCTTTTGCTATGCAGATGTTTAGGCGGTCTCAGTCATCAAACGCAGCATAGCATAGGGTTTGGGAGGTGCGGGGAGATTGGCAGCGGCTAAAACATCTGCATGGTGCACGCCAGACTAGATGCCACCGTTGAACAAGCTCAAAAGTGCCTGTTGATTCGCCAGTAGCATATCATTTTTTCGCGAGATCAACTTTCAAACTTGCAGGGATTCCATGCACTGTGTGACACTCTGTGTGTGTGTGTGTGTGTGTGTGTACGTGTGCGTGGGGAAGTGGCTGAATGCGAGACAAAATTAAGTTTAACCACTTTCGATGAGCAGGGGGTAGTGTGCATTCATCACTGGTTGCCCAAAGAGGACAGTGATGAGAAGTGGCGATCTCAAAAGGAAACGTCCTTCTGACGCACCTGCAAATCAGTGATGGTTATAGACACATTGTACAGCAAACTGTGCATTGGCACATCGTCCCTGTTGGTTTGGCATCGTGCATTCATTTACAAGTGGAACATTCTTCTGTGGAGCAACACCCGTTGGAGCAAACGATGTGCAGCATGTGGCAGTACAGTGTGTAGCAAGTGTTTGCAAGTGGCAGGCGGCATGTGGTGCATCGTACCATACGGAGCATCTGCACAAGCGTTTCAGGGCAGCATGACATGTGGCAGCAGAGAGACGTGGAAAGCACAATGCACCTTCAGCATCCACTTAGAAGCACCCCAGCATATCCGCATAGCACAAACTTAAAGTACAGAGACGTTCGAGAGAGCTCTCACGTGATCACTCAAACACACAGCACACCACGAAACCCACCTTCGACTCAGTCGCAGCCCCGACCGACAACATCCCCAACACACGGCCAGGTCAAAATCACCGCGCGCAGCGGAGACTTCTGAAGGTTACAAGATGGTTATAGGTGCCTTGTAAAGCAAGCTGTGCATTGGTACATCATCACGGTTGCTTTGGCACAAAGACAAGACTGATCCATCGCTAAAAAAAATATACATATATATATATATGTATATCGTGGGTACGAAGGGATGCCAAGCGGAACGATCATGCCCCAAACCTTAAACCCTCAGCCCTAAACCGCTTGGCCACATTGCCACAAGCAAGCGAGCTTCAGGCAGGAAGCGGGTACAGTGTCGACATCGTGTAGGCAAATCTGGACATTCGCGGTGTCGCGAAAGTGAGAGCAGCACCACAGTGCTCCTGCTTGCGGGCCGTCTTGCCATGAAGTTCTGGTTCTGAGGCGCATATGTCAACTGACCTTGCCTTTTCTGCTGCGCATTCTGCAAGAGGGAGAATTGGGGGGCCCCAAAACCAATAACCCTAAAACCAAAACCCTAAACCAAAAACCCTAAACCAAAAACCCTAAATCAAAAACCCTACACAAAAGCCCTAAACCAAAACCCTAAACCCTAAACCAAACAACAAAAACCTTAAACCCTAAACCCTCTTGAAAAGACCCTGTCCGATGTTGAGAAGCTTCCCACGATTGAACTTCTCCTCGTCGGCCTGCAGTCATCCAGGGTCTCTTCTCGGGTTGGAGAAAGCCAAGCATAAATTCTGTTATCCGACTGATACTTAGGGCCCATCTGCCCTAGCACTCGCAGCTGGTGCAAGACAATGCACAAGCTGGCTCCTGCCTGCTCAATCACCACCATCTTGGCAGTGACGTCTGATGGCAAGGCTGGTCGGAAGACAGCTCCGAAGTGATGTAGAAAGGCCTGTGGCAGGGACATGAGAGAATATCGGCTGTGATTTCGAAAGTGGGCTTTGGAACCCGAAGCCCTAAACCCTAAACCTATCAAGTTCTACTGAGCGCTTAATCATGCTGATGGTTTCCAGATCTAAATTTTGTATCCTGACCTATCATCTGAACCCAAGTGAAGCTCACGTTGCCTTCAGCTGTGCGCCTCTCTCCTGGGAGGCGTCCTCGCGGAAAGGCACCAGCCTCGGTTCCGCACTCGGGGAGTTTGAGGGGCTTGGGGGCATCTTGAAGTTTGTGGGGCTGAGGAGTCAGTCGATTCGTGCCTTCTAGTCTCGCACCTGACCTGCACTGCTCTGAACATGAGTCGACACGAGCACGGTCTTCCGTCTAGGAGGGAATTGAGGCCCAGGGTATTGCCAGGAAGCAGCACGAGCACGCAGCCCGGCTCGATGTAAACATCCTGGCAACGCACGCCAAGCGTTTCAAACTTGTAAGCAGCCTCACGCACAACTGCATGGGAAATTATGCCTGCCTTTGGCCTCCAGTTAGATTCTTACCCGCTTTACCCACTGGACCCTGTAAGTTGTTTTGACACGTTGCCTCAAGTCGTAAATGATGCCTGAGTAAGGGCTCTTCACGATAGACTTGTGATGGCACTACCCCGGTCGCCGGCCTCAAGGCGAAGGTACGCACGGGTGGCCAGCACTCGCTCCTGCAGCGGGCCTGGGGCAGCTATCTTAGGGTTTAGGGTTTGGGGTTTAGGGTTTAGGGGGGTTGTTTGGCACTTCAGGCGCCGGTCCGCTAGCCGACGGCTAAGAGGCCCCAACCCAAAAACCCAACACCACAGCACCTCAGCCGCCGGAGGCACTCGAGGCACCAATCAGGCCCCAGAAACAAGCACTGTAAGTAATGACAGCCACTGGCAATCTAAACAAGAGCAGCAACCGATTCACAACAGTACGTTCAAAAACAGCGAGACCCACAAAGCAAGAAACCATGATTAAAGCAGAGTAGTCAAATTCCGAAAGCGGCAGCCAGAAAGCTGATATCTTCGTCTCTTGTGATAAACAATATCGGAAGTTTATGCACGTGTAGGATGTATGGCAATGGCGCTCAGCATCGTGCCCTTTGTATTCAGCCATCTTCTGGGTGTCAGTTGTTAACGGCATGCTTGTTAAATCATGTTAACATTACACTCCCTCACCAAAGTGCGACGACATGCTGAGGTGGGCAAAAGTAGCGCAGTACGGCCAGTGCAAGCACCTTTTCTGTTCCGTGGCAGAAGGTGTGGGAAACTCGACGAAACATGATAAGCGTTGGAGATGCAGGGGCTTGCTTACGTGTTTGTGGAGCCCCCACGTATTTCTTGACCAGCCATTGCGGAGCAGCAGGTTCAATATCAATACCGTTCGTGGTCTCTGGTACGGGCGCACCGAAGGTTTTGACTCGACTTCCTGTTGCACTGGGAATCCGAAATTCATTCGATCCCGACGATGCACACCAGAGCGCAGGTGAGGGTTGTCGATTATGACAATGGCACTCGAAAAACAAAACCGTAGAATGGTCGGATTTCGTGAAACTTTAGAAAGAGCATCCAAAGATTCTATTGGACCAGATGCCAGAATCGTTGAAGGGGTCGAGGTCGTCGTTCTCTTCTTCGGCCTTCGCGCAGGCCTCGCAACACTTGAAACGGCCTTGAATGACTCTTTCAGGTTGCTGTTTCAAATCGGTGGCCGCGCACGCTTCTTAGTTTTCGCACATGACTCGCGATAATCGCGTTTCTATTTTCCAACTCCTGGATGTTGAATTCCGCTCGGGAAGTTTTTCGTGACACTAACCAAAAAACTTAGAAACTACGTTAGCTATGGATCTTGGGGGATGGCCGAAAATCAAGGGTGCCAGCAGGGGTCGCGCAGGCTTCTTCGCTTTCGCGCATGACTAGCGATAATCACATTTCTAACTCCCGGATGTTGAATTTCCGCTCGGAAAGTTTTTTTCGTGAACCTCATCGAAAAAACACAAACTACGTTAGCTACAGATCTTGTGGGATGGCGGGTCGCAGTTTTGTTCGCAGAAGATTGCGGGGCGGAGTCTTTTTTGGCTTCAAAAGAATGTCTTGACCTGGGCTAGGCGGCTACAGGTGAGTCGACAGCGTCTGGCTGTCCCGCAGGCGCGGCGTTGCGCTAAAGACTTGCCAGGCAAGGGCTGCCCCGGGCTCTTTTGAACTCGACGGCTTTGTCACCCTAAACCCTTAAACCCTAAGCCCTTAAGCCCTTAAACCCTTAAACCCCTAAACCCCTAAACCCTTAAACCCTTAAACCCATAAACCCTTAAACCCTTAAACCCTTAAACCCTTAAAACCTTAAACCCTTGAACCCTTGAACCCTTAAACCCTAACCCCAAACCCTTCAACCCTCAACCCTCAACCCTACACCCTACACCCTACACCCTACACCCTACACCCTAAACCCTAAACCCTAAACCCTAAACCCTAAACCCTAAACCCTAAACCCTAAACCCTAAACCCTAAACCTTAAACCCTAAACCCTCAACCCTAAACCCTAAACCCTAAACCCTACACTCGACCCATATTGCGTTCATATGGCCGAATTCTTCAAGCCCTGAGCTTGGCCTGTGCAAACAGCTGCTTCTCCGGCCGACCATCTGCCGCAAAGCCTTGCGCCGAAAGGTGCTGAGGGTAGGGTCTATCTAGGGTTTAGGGTTTAGATGGTTTAGATGGTTTAGATGGTTTAGATGGTTTAGATGGTTTAGATGGTTTAGATGGTTTAGATGGTTTAGATGGTTTAGATGGTTTAGATGGTTTAGATGGTTTAGATGGTTTAGGGTGGAGTTAGGGTTTCGGGTTTCGAATTTCGGGTTTAGGGTGTCGATCGTGGTTTCTACCCAAGCGGTCATGACTCAGGATGCTTGATTCGGGATATTGCCATGTCTTGGACTATGCAAATATGTGCAACGGCAACTTGCTCCGGGTTCTCTGGCTCTCGACCATCAAGGCCAAGAAAACCATGAAAACGTACTTTACAGCTTTCAAAGGCAAGCGGTTCTTGGGTTCCGGGAGAAGGCTGGTGTAGTTTAGGATGTAGACTCGGGACTACGCATACCGAAGACAGGAACTGGGCTTTCATGACAAGCATCTACAAGAGGAGCAACAAGCCTCGAAGCCGACTTTACACAGCAATGGAAGGAGGGGGCGAACTCTAAATCGAAGAGATATGTACTAAGCCCTGAATCCCTGAAGTAGAGCAGGTCTCCTGACCTGCGCCTGAAGACTGTTTATCCCAAGTGCTTGAAGCCCATGCCTGTACTTCGGCAGATGTCAGGCCCCAGCGTAACGTCGCAGCTGGATCGAGGCGGTCGAGCTCATCAAAGTCTATCATGGCATGTAGAAGTGGGGGGTTTACGACAATAGGGGGACCCCTAAAATAGACCGCCCCAAATAGTAGGATTCCCTTATGATAAGGCACCCAACATAGTACCCCCCCCCCCTCCAATTTCGGAGACCTCGGCACCGCTGCTGTCTGGTAAGTGATGTCAGGTTGCAGTTAGGGGCGTTGTGTGGGTCAAAGGTCAGCCTGGTCAGAAGAACTCTCCCGTGGAAGTTGACCCTACACACCAACTCCCGCCAACAAGGACGGGACGTGCGATTCTTGGGCACGGCCTTGGAATTATGGAGCTTCTGTAAGCCCTAAACCCTCAACCCTACACCCTAAACCCTAATAAAGCTTCACGAGGGCCAAGCTGCGGCGGCAACCAGATCATGCAAAGCACCAAGGCCAGAAGCGCCGACTGAGCACTCTTGGAAACACGAAGCCCCAATCCACCCAGGAACCCACGCGAAACTGCAAACCCTGATCGCTACATATTTTCATGAATTGTCCATTGTTGTTTTGTCGTCGGGATTCCAAACTCCAATGACTCACATGGTTGGGGAAAGTTGCAAAGGTTGAGGTGCAGTATGCAAGTCAACATTGCAGGTTGCTCCACTTTTCGCAGAGCCGAAATGGGCTTGTTCACCACCCTGCCTTTGGCAGAGTGCCTTATCTTTGAGGCGAAGTCTCATGAGCCCTCGGATGACTGTGGGCCAGGATCCTCAGGTGCACGGCTTCGCCATCTTCTCGCGTGGGCACATCTTCAAGTGGTGACGGTGCTTTTCATGAGCTCAGTCCGCGAAAAGACCTTATGTCGACACCCTTTGCCCACCTTGCCTTACGCATCTGTGGGTGTAATAATAACAAGAAGAATAAGAATGATAACAACCATAATCACCACAACAGTAGTAGTAGTAGTAGTAGTAGTAGTAGTAGTAGTAGTAGTAGTAGTAGTAGTAGTAGTAGTAGTAGCAGCAGCAGCAGCAGCAGCAGCAGCAGCAGGAGTAGTAGTAGTAGTAGTAGTAGTAGTAGTAGTAGTAGTAGTAGTAGTAGTAGTAGTAGTAGTAGTAGTAGTAGTAGTAGTAGTAGTAGTAGTAGTAGTAGTAGTAGTAGTAGTAGTAGTAGTAGTAGTAGTAGTAGTAGTAGTAGTAGTAGTAGTAGTAGTAGTAGTAGTAAGAGTAATGATAATAATAATTACAATAAGAAATAATTTTCATAACAATAAGATAATAATAACAAATAATAATAATAATAATAAAAATAATAACAACAATAATAGTAATAATAACAATGATATAATTCTTAAGGGCAATTTTTCGGGTTTAGGCCTTTGCGGGTTCACGGCCCCCAGCAATCCCTGGCTCGAAGCGGTGAGCACGGGACCCTTGCAGGAGACCCTCGCGGGAACTGGGTTTAGGGTTTAGGGTTTTTTTTATGGTTTAGGGTTTAGGGTTTGGGCCCACAACTTTCGCCGCAAGCTGGCTCAGGGCTACACGAGTGGAGGATTGAAGGGCCATTCTGTCTCAGGATATCATGCAGGGCTTATATTTCTTGTATCCCAAAAGGACACCCAGTACGTATATGCACTCACCAATCTTAAAAAAGGAACCTTTTATACACTCATCAATAACAGTAGTATAAACCCTACTTCAATATCAAAGAAGGGGATCTAGGACCCACAGATCGTGGGGGAAGTGCTCAGAAGCAAGCCCTAGAAGCTTCAGCGCTGAAACCCCAAACCCTAAACCCTAATCCCTAATCCCTAGACCCTAGACCCTAAACCCTAAACCCTAAGCCCTAAACCCTAAACATCTTGGGAATCTCGTGGGCCCCCTGCAGTGGACCCGACTGGCACCTTGCTCGGTGACGTCCTGGGTCCTAAAGACGGCCCTGAGCACTTGGGGTGGGGGACTTCAGTTCTTTTAGGTTTTGGGGTTTAGGGTTTAGGGCGGCTGGCCAGCCCTTATGCCCCTCAGAATCTCAAAGTGGGACTATTCTGACTTCGACTTTGTCCCATCTGAAATCCGTGAGCATGCCGGACTGTGACAAACATGCCGGCGATGTTCTATCTCAGAAGCTCGAAAACCGCAGCTGCAACGACGGAGCCCTTTCTTTGGATACGGCGAGGCAGGCTTCACACAGCTGGGAGGTTTCTACCTTGGACCCGTTCCTGACTCAACCCTAAACCCTAAACCCTAAAACCTAAAAACCTAAACCCTGAACCCTGATCATGCAATTTTGAAAGCTGACTTCTCTGACTCCGGATTGAGGACACAATGCTGCCGGCCTAGGTGCCCAAGCGTGTGCGCCCCCCGCCGATACCGTATCTGACTCTTGACGGCACATGTTTGGTTGTGCAGCAGGCCGTCTTCAGCCAAGCACAACCAAAGTCCACAGCATTTCTCATGCTGACCTCCTCTGCACGCAACTGTGTCTCGAAGTTTATAGCATGCGATCTAAAACCCTCAAGCTCCAATGCCCCAAACCCTAAACCCTAAACCCTAAACCCTCAACCCTCAACCCTCAACCCTAAACCCTAAACCATCTACAGGCTCGGAATCCTTAACTTCGAGGACGCCCCCGAAGTTCGAACGGAACCCTTGAAATGGAGCTTCGCCTGACCTGGAATGAGTACTACTTCGCAGGGGAGCAGGGCAGGTTTCTGGGTGCTGTGCAATGCAATGCTCGGCTTTCTGCGGTAAACCTTGACAACCAGCATAACCGATACACGAAGGCTGCACAACCGTGAAGCGCTCAATTGATCCCCACATGGTTGGAAACTGTCGATGGGGTTTCTGCGAGGCACTGCCAGGCACTGCTGCAGACCGCCAACTAGGATCTCTCCCGTGCGCTCCCGAAGAGGTTCGAGTTTTTCGAGGAGGTTCTTGGGAACTTGCAGGTGGGGAGCAGGGTTTAGCGACAGCTCAGCTATTGTATTTCGGGGTTTAGGGTTTGCTTTTCGGTACCAAGACAGATGTCAGGGTTGGTAGGGTTCAGGCTTGCTTCAAGGCCCGAGGTCTGGGTCACCTACACCCTACACCCTACACCCTAAACCCTAAGCCCTAAGCCCCAAACCCCAAACCCTAAGCCCTAAACCCTAAACCCTAAACCCTAAACCCTAAGTGCTTGCAGGGGCCGTGCTGATCCCTACCATGGGTTTGGGCCGGAGCACCTAAGGAGCACCGGAGGTCTTCGTCAGGAACCAAAGTCAGCTTCGAAGGATCGAGGAGGTTCTCAGATCCCTTCGCTGTAAGTGCGGTCTCGACCTCAGCCTCCTCCTACACGCAAATGCTGAGCATGGAAGAACTCCTCGGACTCCGGCTACTTATAGGTGGCTCAACCCTAAACCCTAAACCCTAAACCCTAAACCCTAAACCCTAAACCCTAAACCCTAAACCCTACATGGTACTGTAGGGCTTCCTGCTTCTCCCGAGGGTGCAGCACGGGACTCTTAAGACCTCCCCCTGCAGATCTGAAGCCTTTGTGGTTTCACATCCGGTCTTCAATCCGGGGTTCTAACTGAGGTGAAACGCCAAGGCGTCTCCGCGCTCCGTGCGGAAGGGGATCGACAGAGGGGCTCATGCGCTACATGGGGGAGTGCACAGGAGAGCAAGATGACGGGAAGGTGCTGGTGGCTCAGTGTAGGGCTTGAGGGCTCGGGTAAGGCCAGTGCGGAGAGCTACCATGGCACAGAAGGCTTCCTCACTTTCGGCTGAATGGTTTGCCTGAGCTGGCTCCCAGAAGCAGCAGACACATGTTTAGCGACCCAAGACCACAACAATCAGAACGAGGGTGCGCCCCCCCCGATCCTTTCCACGGGAGTCGAGAAAAGGCACAATTTAGGGTGTAGGGTTTGGGGTTTAGTGCTTAGGGTTTCAGAAGGGAAGGCCAGAACGATCGGGACCCCAAGGGAAAAACAAGCGATACAACCAGGGAAGACAAGCACGGGCGACCGTCCCACAGTGCATGTCCCATTTGGGTCCACGACCTGCGATCCAGTTCCCAAGGGGCCGTATAAGGAAACTTCAAAAGGGAGAGAAAAAAAAGGGGGCGCTTCCTACCATCCGGTTCTGGAGGCTTTCAGGATCCTCAAGAGAGATCGGGGGCCCTAAACCCTAAGCCCTAAAGCCTAAAGCCTAAGCCCTAAACCCTGAAACGAAATGGGAGGCAGACTAAAGCCCTGTAACACCCTAAACTGAGAAACTAGGGGGGGGTGAAACAAGAACGGGAGTGAGGCACACGATTTTGAGAAGAAAGGAGGAGCCTACCGATCCGGCTACAAGAAGGAAGGCAGGAGCCGCGAGGTTTTTTCATATAGAGACAAAAAAGGTAGACGAGACTGAGGTTGCATGATCCGGTGCCTAAGGGTTTAGGGTTTAAGGTTCAGGGTTTAGGGTTGAGGGTTTAGGGTTTAGGGTACAAGAACATGGGGTGTATCGCATGATCCGGAAGCTGTGTATGCCGACTTCAGGGCAAGAGTTGGTCTCAAAGATGCCTCGAAGGTGCCTGAAGACACGAAAAGCCGCAAAGGGCCCTTCAAGGCAACTGCTACAATTTTATGATCAAGTACCCTAAACCCTACACCCTAAACCCTAAGCCCTAAACCCTAAACCCTAAACCCTTCAGGGCAGTGCCGAGGTGCACCAGCTCAGCATGAATCCTTCCGTGCCGGTCTGGATCTCCGCATTAAGGAGGGGAGGCAACCTCGGGAAAGAAAACTGTGCTGGGTTGCTGCTTTAGGGTTTAGGGTTTAGGGTTTAGGGTTGCTGGCGGTGCTGTGCTTTGCGCCTTGGGCCCGGTTTGCACAAGCCGCAGGTCAAGGACAGGATGCTTTTGTGGCAAGGTTTGCGCTTGTTGAGGCCTGCGATGCAGATCATGCCATCATTCCTTGCGGAATGTGGAGAGATTGGTTTTGAATGGCTTTGACTCCCGTTCTTGGGTGATTATTTGTGTGAGGTGCTAGCAGGGAGTTTTTGCAAACACGTGCGATTTGAATCGGAACGGGCTCATCGGGTCTGACCCACATGGGTACTGTAGCATGATGTAGTTTTTCTGAGCAGCAGCAAATGTGAAAGCATGATTCGCATCAGTAGGGTGAGGAGTGTTCAGAGTTCGGGTCAAGAGCTTGGGAAGTCCTGCAGGCACGCCGAGGCTGCTGCTCTTTATCGAGCTGTGAGAGGCATCTGCACCTCATTTTGTGCATCGACGCTGTTACGCATGCAACCCAACCAGAATCGAAACTCAACACTCACCTGCGGAACCATCTAACTCCCAAGATTTGGTAGTTGAATTCTGGCACTTCGGGCTGATGGTACCTTTGGAGCGGTGTAGAAAACACGTGATTCCAAGGCATCCAGTTCAGTGCGAGGCTCTGCAATATGACCCAGCTGGCCCTCATGATGCTGATAACGCAGCCTAAGCCTAGTCAACGACCAGCTGATGTTGGCTGTGTTGCCATCCAAACCCAGTTGAGGCTTCGCGCTCTTTCCAGTTCAACGTGCATGCGTATGCGGCGTCCGAATGTTAACACCATCCAGTCCAGTAGACATCGTTGCTGTGCAGCAGGGTCACTGCTCATGGCTGAGTCAGTGATTTAGACATGAAAACCAACGACGTCATCATGAGCAACTTGTCATGTAACCTACAGCTCCAATCGAATGCATCGTCTACACCCCAAACCCTAAATCTCAAACTCCGAGTCTAAGCCCTTTTGAGACGCAAAGCACGAAAACTCACCAAACATCCTCATTCGCAAGGACTCAAACTCAACGCTCAACCGAAGAGCACGCCTGTTGGTTAGTGGCTCCTCGCGATGGTTTCCAGAGTTTGATATATGGCAGAGCTCTCAAGTTCTTCCGGACAAAGGCCCGTGTAGGGTGAAACTCGAGGTATCCCCAAACCCCCAAACCCTCAACCCCAAACGCTAAACGGCCCTAAACCCTTGTTGCTTTTCTTGCGGCTTGGGTCTGATTCCACAGCTGAAGCCGCAAGCCGAGTCGAGGGGCCATCATCGTGTGCCCCGGGTTGGGTACAAATGTGGGATCCACCTCTCGCACTTGAGCGGAGGATTATCTGCAGCGTTTGTGGGTTTGAGGGTTTAGGGTTTAGGGGCGGCGGTGCAGCATTAGTCTTAGGATATGCAGAACTTTCAATTTAGCAGCTTAGGGCGAATTGACTACATTTGGCTTTGGTTGTCAGTGCAGAGAGGAGGTTCAGAGTTGGTATCGCAAAATGGGCATGTGCTTTTTGTGATGGGGCAATGAGAGCAGACCACTCGGACTTCTACTATGTGCGTGCGCGCACACACACACACAGCCGCTCGCACACCTCGCTGCCCAGCATTCGAATCTTCAAGACCGAAGTCAATAAACAGCTCGACCTGCTAACCCTAAATTCCTTGCCTTCATGGCTTTCGGCAGTCGATTTCGGCTGATTGCCTAGGCAGCCGTGCAGAAGTTCGGGGCACTTTCGGATGTGCAGATGGGACCCTAACTTACAGAAGCCGAGGGAGCGTGTCTTTGGGGTGGAAACGGCAAACTCACGGTCAAACAGCCGGCTATCGGACCGAAAAAACAACAAGGTCAAGCACGCAGCGAGACAACGAGACAGAGAGCCAAACAGTCAGGCCTTCTAAACGTTCAGCCAGCCAGCCAGCCAGCCCTAAGACTCTAAACCCAAATGGGTTTAGGGTTTAGGGTTTAGGGATTAGGGTTTAGGGTATAAGCCCCTAACCCCGAAACCCGTCTGAGCGTCACACTGTCGCACTGCTTGATTGTCGGATGCTCCTAACCCCCAAGGCCTGAACTCCTCACCCCGCCTCGCTGTCGGAATGTCCAGTAACTACTTAAGTCGTCCCAAGCAGGCTCCAATAATTCAATAGTCCTGAGCCTGGAATCCCCTCAAGCTTTCTGGGCACTTCGACAGGACTCGGCTTGCCGTTGAGGCTGGTGGCCTGGTTAGGATGCTTAGGTTGAGATTAGAGAATATGTAGGCGTTGAGCTTGGAAGCCTCTTAGGAGTAGGGATGGATTTGGACGTACGAGTAGGGTTTAGAGTTTGCCAAAATGTCATGCTTGCGGCTGTGTGGTAGGACTGGCGGGGGTACTTGACTCTCTCCAAAACACTCTGTCTCAGTCTCGCTAGCTGCTGGATTCCTACGCAAGGCATCCCCTACTGGTTGCAATCCACTGCAGACAAGGCGAATTAAACCCTGTGTAAACCCTATACGGCCCTTGCCTCGTGAGTGAGGCAGTTCAGATCGATGTGCAAGGCGGAAGTCCTCAGAAAGCTTGTGGTTCTGGCCCCAAGAACGCTCTCCAACGCCACACTGAGGCCCCAATCCTCAGGCCCAAAGCAGCTCCTAGAGGAGATTTAAGGAGAGCTTGGGCACTTGAGATTTCGGGGGTCTGAGGTGTTGAGAGATTGGGCTTACAGTCAGGTTCTTCTGAGTCATCTGGAATGTCAACTGCAAAGCCCTAAACCCTAAACCCTAAACCCTAAACCCTAAACCCTAAACCCTAAACCCTAAACCTAATGTTGGAGCCGTGAGGGTTCGTTGTGTTAAGCAAACAGGAAATCCAGGTCCAATGTGTCCACAAACCCCAGGCCCCCAACGTGGGACTCTACCTCCCGAGATCTACCCTAAACCCTAAACCCTAAACCCTGAACCCTAAACCCTAAACCCTAAACCCAAAACCCTAAACCCTACACTTTTAAACCCTAAAACCTGGCACTCCCTAGACCTGGAACCCAAGGCCGCCACTTGTCTCGCAAGTCTTCCTTCAGTTGATCCTGGCACTGAATAAAGCAAAGGGCCCTGGGACTCATGGTGGTTTAGGGTTTAGGATTGAGGGTTTAGGGTTCAGGGTTGCAACACCGTGACCACAACTACTAACGACGTCAGAACCACAGCGTCGAGACGAGGCACAGCACACCACTATAAAACTCACCAACACGAAAGCCGGGCCAAAAGATCAAGAAATGGTGCCAGGTGCCTTCTTCTCCTGAAGTTCCTGCAAGACGCTCTTCTCGTTGTGATGATGCTGACGCAGGTCCTGTACAAGAGAGCTGTCGGAGGCGATCCAGGATTGAGCTGGGCAGCACGTTTGGTCCATCATCTCTACAAAAGGTGTCAAGGTCATTCTATAAGCCTTCGGTCAGCTCCGTCCTCATGACAGCGTAGGAGGGTCATCTGGTGCTCTTGCAGCCTCCGTGAATCGCAAGGTTGCAAGTGACATTGACACCTCCACCCGGTGCTCAACACAGCGTTTCCCAGCAAGCTGAAGATCCTGTCTTAAGGTTCAAGCTATCAATGCGCCAGCCTCCCTACCGGCCCGACTGGGCCCTACATCTGGCGCATGAGCTGACGCGGCTTTCCGTCCATGCGTCTAGCTTGTAGCAGAATCATGGGTTCTTGCTTCATAATCAGTCACCACTGAACCGAAAAAGGGCTAGCAGACGCTGACAGACTCCCTGAATGGTACCTCAGGTTCCAGGCAGTAGCGATGTTGGGTGGCTTCGGAAAACCCACTGGTGCCGGCTCTGAAAGGAGGAAACTGATGCCACCAATCCATACATGTATATATATATATATGTATATATGTTTATTATTCTTATTATTGCTATTGTGATTCTTATTACTAAGCTTATTATTCCTAAGGCCACCAGAGCCACCGCCCATGTCTGAGGTCCCCGCGTAGTCGTCACAGGATCCAAGATGTGCTCCTCCAGGTGCTTGGCAGAGTGTTCCCCTTATACTAACAGTTCTCTACTAGAGATTGTAGTACCCCCGAATATAATCCCTATTCAGGAACTGCTAGTATCAGGGGGAGCATCGCACAATCGATGACTCATGTCAGGCTGAACAAAGTTTGGTTGCGCATGATCTGATTGCGGGGGTACGAGTTCTTTATATGCGAGAGCCTAGCTGCATGTCGCTGCAGCCCGCCGGAGCAAGCCGTTGTTAGGAGCCTGTTCAACTTTACCCTAAACCCTAAACCCGAAGCTTGGCATGTTCAGGGATGTCCATCTGCCTCTCGCATCACAACATAATCGCACTCCAACTGGACGGCAACAGGAACCTCTGTCAACAAGGACTTCTCGGCAAAAGTCAGAAGGAACCGCTTCACAAGTTTAGGGCTCACAGTTCCGCATGCAGCGTCGAGTTTACGGCCCTGCGACTAGACGTGAAGAATGTGTAGGCTCGTGGAGCTGGTTTAGGGTTTAGGGTTTAGGGTTTAATACTCCCCACGCTCATCTCTACTCCAGATGTCGCCGGCGCGAGTCCTTGGTCGCACGTTGCTTCCGCCTGGCACCGGACACAGGGCTTGTCAAGTCTGCACAGTTTGGGTCGGAGGCGCTAGAAGCAGTCCTTCGCATGCATGCTGTGTTGGGCTTCACCTTGACTGCTTCTTAGTGTACGGAACACGGTCGCGGGGGGGGGGGGGGGGGGGGGGGGGGGTGGTCAGCCATAGACGATGCCAACTAGACTCGAGAATAAGGGTTAAGGGTTTAGGGTTTAGGGCTACTGAACAGGAGCTATTCGTAGAGAAAGTCAATGAGCCAGGGGCATCTGCGACTGCGAAACCCTAAACCCTAAACCCTAATCCCTAGACCCTAAACCCTAAACCCTAAACCCTAAACCCTCAGGTTGGAATGTGCTTGGTTCTGGATTCTGAGCTTCGCACCCCAAAATCCTTCGACCCATGCCCATGACCCAGACCCAATGCCAAGAGTCCCAGTCACTCCAAACAGCCCAAGGACTTAAGAAACCCCATAAACCCTGTAAACCCTGTAAGCCCTATAAACCCTATATACCCTATCAACCCTATAAGCCCTTTAAACCCCATAAATCCTGTAAACCCTTTTAAACTCTGTAAACCCTACACCTTGAACCTCTCAGCCCCTTACACTCCAGAAGTTAAGTCGAAATCCGGCAGAAGCGCCAGGAAGCGCAAGTTGAGCACAGCTCCATCGGCTCTTCCAGTGAACGGATCTGATGCCTTTGGGGTTCGGGCTTTAGGGTTTAGGGTTTAGGGTTTAAGGTAAAGGTGTAGGAGGTGAGATGCTGTGCTTTGTTTCGGGCAAGGGCTTCATCATGCGAATCGTGATTGTGCTTGGAGTTGTCCTTCGGAAGGCATGTTGCAGGACCCGCGTCCTAGCATTGTCTGATAGACGGGTGCCACGCAGTTCAAGGGAAGAAACCTGGGCCCTTGCGAGCACGCAGGCAAGAACTGCAAACTCAAGCCTAAAGGATTCAAAGCTGACTGCTCAAGTCTACCTTTGAGCGGTGGGCGAGGAAGTTTAGCCAGTTTGGGAGCCTCCTTGCAAACATGGAACATGCCCAGGGTTGGGGTGCAAGCGTTGGAGGATTGTGCTTGGCCGCTTGGGGTTCGGGTCTCTAAGCAATCTACAGGAGACACCACACAGAAAACCCAGAACCTGGACTGGAGGTCCCAGGCCAGGTAGCAGATAGTTGTAGCTCATGTCACATCTCAAAACACTTCTACAATCACTAAACAAAGGGGAAAACTCTTTTCCCCTTTAGCCCCGAACCCCACAAGACCCCTGAGCTCGTGACTTGGTGTCCTGGATGGTGTTCTTCGTGAGATTGATCCTCACACGGGATTCTCCGAAATTCGGGGTACCCTACTTCGATGCCATACACAGATCTTAGGTACCCGAATCACTTGCGCCCAAAGGAGAAGGAACACAGGGGAACACCCTGACACTTGGTTTGGGCTGCCCGCCAGCAATCTGTGAAAATTGGGGGCTTTTTGGGGCCTGAGAGCTGTCTTTAAGCATCTCCTTTGCAGGCTAAGGGCTTGCCTACCGACTGGGCTCTTGCCAGCCGTCATCTCCTGGTAGGATTTAGGGCTTGCCAACCAACGACTTTTTCAGGCTACGCAACCACCAGCCGCCTTTTGGTTCCGGGATTGCCACCCAGCAAGTCCGTTTAGTGCTGTGGTGCTAGGGATTTTGACAGCTCGCAAGGCAACATCCCCCTTTTTTGTAGCAGATCTCCTTCACGGTTGCAAGACACGAACATCATGTGCATGTTGGCTGCTGTGATATTATGCCATCCTACACGGCTCAAACGAATGTCCACGAGTAGGGATCCGATTCCCACAGGTGCAGGTGACTTTACCAAGAGAAGATCACGCAAAAGTATCCAAAGGAACATGTCTCAAGACTCAGAACCAGAACCAGAGCTTCGCAATCCCATGGAGCAAACACATCTTCTGCAGGCCCAAGCAGCTGATTGCAAGTCTCCCGCAGCTCATTCTCAAGGCGCCTGTGCCCATCGTGCAAACAGCGTGGTCTTCAATTGTTTGATATCACGGATCGCAACTCATCTTCAGGATCAATAACACATCAGCTACGCTTGAGGAGTCCATCCAGGCTCGAAACAGCGTGTTTAGCCGAATCATCTCCATGCACGAAACCTCAGTCCTCAAGAGCAGATTCTTTCAGCTCCTACCCCCATAACAGTCCCTAGTAACGCCCTAGTACCCCCAACTACCCCCCTACCCCCCTACCCCCTACCATCGGTGCCAGCGCTTGGAATCTGGGCTTTCTTGACCTTCAAGCTCATCCTGAAGGTAGCGCCTTCTCATCTGCTGGTTCTCATTCACGCGGTCCTGGAGCAAACGGCCCGGCAACAAAGTGTGAGGACTCAGCTGGATTTTTTACATACATACATATCTATGCTTGTATATATATATATATATATGAAAAAAAGTATATATCTATATCTATACATGTATATATATATATATATATGATATATATATATATATAGGCCCGACGTCACAAGTCTAAAGCCCGGCCTTCATTGCCTTGTCCGACTTCGCATTTGCCTGCGGGGGGGGGGGGGGGGGGAAGCATGTAAGCTTAACCCTGTACCCTAAACCCTGTACCCTAAACCCTAAACCCTAAACCCTAAACCCTAAACCCTAAACCCTGAACCCTGAACCCTGAACCCTGAACCCTGAACCCTAAACCCTAAACCCTAAACCCTAAAGGCTGGCTGTGGAGAGGGCGTGGAAGAGAATCCGAAGCCCCCCCAGCCCATTTTGCCAGACCTAGGACCCCATTCAGCTAGTTCGCAACGTGCCTGTGAAGATTGTAAGATGAAAAAAAGTACCCTAAACCCTAAAACCTAAACCCTAGAACCTAAACCCTAAAACCAAAACCCTAAATCCTGTGCGAGATGGTCAGGGAAGCTGTGGCGGAAATGATGGCGCAGAATTTTGTGTCCCTTGCATTCGTGCAGGGGGGGGCCCGTGTAAGCCCAAAACCAGTGTCTGTGCACGTGCCGGCAATGTCGCGACACGGCCAGAGGTGGTGAAACATGCAATTGCTCTTTGGCATCTGCCGGAGCCCTAAATGCTGAGCACTGCAGAAAGGTTTGCCTAAGGCCGTCCTTCACCTCCAGATTGGGGTGTTCCCCCTTATGCTAACAGTCCTCTATTGTAGGCGTTTCTTAGTATAAGCAATCTCCAAAGCACTTGTTTCCACAATTTCGTCGTGGCAGCATCTTCTCAGCGTGCTTTTTTGTCGAATGGGCTGCTGTTAGCTTCGTTTGCAGACCGCCCAGTGTTCCTTCTATAAGTGGCTGAGTGAAACCTTACTGCAACTAAATGCTCTTGTAAAACATCTGCCTTAAACTTTACGGTTTATTGCTTAAATCACTAAGACGCTTTGGAACTAAAGTAAGTTAAAAACTAATTGTTTAAAATCATAAACTGGGCATGGGATCGAACCTTTTTCCACCTGTGGAGCGCAAGCAGAGCTCCCAAAGTAGCTGGTGTCGAACCTGTTCCGATGTGGAACTTATGACGTATGAACACCCGCATGCGAAATTTTCTGGGCCCAAACGTTTCCTGTGGTGGAACGTGCGAAAACATCGTAGATTGCCCGCGCGAAGACTTTGTTTTTCATTTTCGTGAACCGTGCGAAAACCAGGGTCCAACCGTTTTTGCTTTCGTGAAACTTGCACGTCTCGAAACAATGTATCAGGGCATGCCACATTGAATGATATTGGAATATTCCAGTTGCGCTTGAAGCGTCTGAAAGGTTCGGCTTTGAACATGTTTACATGCGTGGTAGAAACTGTAAGGTGTCCTCATATAAAGCGGCAAGCTGTACCCCTGCCTAGCCACAACAAACATTTAAGACACGTAGAAAGGCGTAAACGAGAAGCTTGGAAGGTGATACTGCATGTAGAGTGACAGGTTTAGACACTACATGCAAAGGATGTGATCTGGGATTCCGCTTAAGCGAGACAAAACTCCACTCAGCAAGATTTACAACGAGGCACAGCGCATATTGCAAAGGAAAGCAAACAGTTCTGGCAGGAATGCTACATCGTGTAGTCCGCATCTGGTACGGCTCGTGCGCAAGTGTCCTAACAGTTGCCTCTTATCAGTTCAAGGGTTCCGGATCTACACTTTGTGTGTTTATGATTGGGTTCTTGCACGTTTCTGCAATGCACCTGAAGCAATTTTTCTACCCCTTCTCAACGGCTCAGGCGATAATCTGGCCCCCAGCTGTCCAAGACTTCGCGCTGGCATTTGCCAAGCACCTCGACAACTCTCTGCGATAGCTTCCATTGGCTGTGGAAGACGAGGTCTCTATGGTTGAGGAAGTTCCTAGACCCAAGAGTAAGCTAGGAATAGAAGGGCACCCTTTTGTTGGCTTAAAGGGGCTTCTCAGGGAACCTAAACACTTCAAAAGGGGAATAAGGGCCTACACTGCTCTGATGTGTTCAGACAGTGGTTGGGTTTCGGGTTTCGGGTCTCGGCTTCTTGGGTCACAAATGCTCTGAGGTGACGATACAACTCTAAAGCTCGTTGCAAAGCAAAGCAGCGACGATTGAATGCTAACATTTCGGGCTATCGAGTCTCTGAAGGTGTGTCATGCATGGTTTGAAACCCTAAACCCCGAACACTGGACCCTAAACCCTAAACCCGAAACGCTAACCGCTAAACGCTAAACCCTAAACCCTAAAGCCTGAGTGACGAGCCTCTTGTAGGAGACCAGGTCTTTAAAGGGATGGAAGCAAACGCGTCCATTTCGACATTCTGGCCAGTCCTCGCTGAGAGCACCGAAGCATGTTCACTCTCAACGTTTTAAGCGAGTGTCTGCGAGAAACATTAATAGCTGGCTGTAACAGAGACATGTGGGAGTTCACGCAAATTAGGGACCTTTTATCATAGACCCCAATAGTAGGATTCCCTTATAGTAAGGGCCCCAAAAAGGTACACCTAATTTCGACACCCCCCCTGTGCTGAAACTTCGCAGATTCTGATAAGCTGGGCCGAGCACGGGAGAATCGCAATGAGCTTCGCTAATCAAATTCCTTGGCGAAAAGGTGCAGCTGAAATCAAAAGCACTCTGGGTTTAGGGTTTAGGCTTTAGGGTTTAGGGCCCCTTCGGTGGAATTTGCTCCTGTCTTCGGTCCCGTGGCCAAGATTCGAACCGCAACTGCGCAATCCTCACAAAACATACTTTTCTTCGGTGCCCTGACAGCTTGGGACGTGCACGCAATGCATGATGCACAGCAACGACCCTGACCGTGACTAAGCGCCGCTATGACATTGAAATTGACCTCTGAAACCCAGCGGGTAGAACGTCAGCTTACAGGAAGCGCTCTCCTAAACCCTAAAGCCTAAACCCTAAACCCTAAACCCTAAACCCTAAACCCTCTCTGAATTCACTACATCCCCTAGAAGCCCTTGAAGCAGAATTTGCTTTCTTTCGCCGAAAGGCCAGTCATTGATGCGCTTCACATCCAAGACCTGCCGCGTTCCAGCTTTTTAGGGTTTAGGGTTTAGGGTTTAGGGTTTTAGGGTTTTAGGGTTTAGGGTTTAGGGTTTAGGGTTTAGGGTTTAGGGTTTAGGGTTTAGGGTTTAGGGTTTAGGGTTTAGGGTTTAGGGTTTAGGGTTTAGGGTTTTAGGGTTTTAGGGTTTAGGGTTTAGGGTTTAGGGTTTAGGGTTTAGGGTTTAGGGTTTAGGGTTTAGGGTTTAGGGTTTAGGGTTTAGGGTTTAGGGTTGCTAAAGCACATGTGGCTGATGCAAGGTGTCGAAGTGGCATCGCAAACCGCCTGCGCCTCGAATGAAACAACTCAAGAAAGTATGTGGAGTTTACCAAAATAGGGGACCCCGAATAGAGACTCCCAAATAGTAAGATTCCTTATAGTAAGATCCCCCTTATAACAAGGACCCCATTAAGGTACCCCTCTTATTGTAAACACCCATGTTGCAGGCCGCCTTCATCAAGCACTGGTCGATGAACATGTCCTACCAGCGATCGGAGGAATGACGATGAATGATGAATGTTGGGATGTTCCCCCTTATGCAAACAGTCCTTAATGGAGATTATAACAGGGGCGACTAGAATCCCTATTTAGGACGGTTAGTATAAGGGGGAACATCCCAAGTTGAATGTTAATTACAAGTAGCATCGCCCCAGCTCTGCAGGAGTTTCGGGCCAACAAGAACACGAGCGTTGAAGGATTCCTTGCGGGTTCATCCGGGCCTGTAGCTGAAGAGCAAAGAGCACTCGTGCGTGCGTTGCTGTTCTCAAGTCCCTGGAACGAACCGGTCACAGCATGTACTACCCCTAAACCCTAAACCCTAAACCCTAAACCCTAAACCCTAAACCCTAAACCCTAAACCCTAAACCCTAAACCCTAAACCCTAAACCCTAAACCCGGTGTCCTCGCCCCAAAGACAAGGCCCAGAGCACAGCTTGTTGAAGTGCTTCACGCACTCGTGGCGGCCTGCCCCAAAGGACCCCAAACTTGGTTTAGGGTTTAGGGTTTAGGGCTTAGGGTTTAGGTGTTCCCACATACTAGCAGTCCTTAGTAGGGAGTATACTAGGGGTACTCTAATCCTTGCTAAGGACTGCATCCCAACCCTAAAGCCTAAACCCTCGGAGCAAGATCGTGTACGGTGCCTCCATGCACCCGCAATGAGGGCTTCCGAAGTTAGGGGTACCTTCTTGGGGTCCTTATGAGAAGGGAATCTTACTATTTTTTGGGGGGTCTACGAGAGGGGTTCCCTATTTTCGCAAACCCCCATGTGTGAAAACAAGGCTGGAAATCCAAAATTCCTCAAACCCAAACTTTCCCGGAGCTTTCTGCTATAATACCACACGTGGCTAGGGTGCTTATGAGATCTCAATGTTCTGACAAAGGTAGTTGCCAGGGTCCCAGACTGGCTCACATTGATAAAATGTTTATTCAGCTTCTTCAAAGCCCGCACAATTTGCACAATAACCTATGTTTTTTTCTG
This sequence comes from Symbiodinium natans, assembly GCA_905221605.1. Classification (NCBI taxonomy): domain Eukaryota; class Dinophyceae; order Suessiales; family Symbiodiniaceae; genus Symbiodinium; species Symbiodinium natans. The sequence goes on from CAJNDS010002325.1 coordinate 26,408, forward strand.
GAGAAGCCTCCTTGGCAAAGGACAAGGCATAACACCTGAAGGCTTGGCCTCATGCTTTGCGCTATCACAGGTATCAGCAGAGATCGGAGTTATATACATGATACGACTTCGTCATGCTCTAGTCCCGAACGCAGCCGTGCTTTGACCCTGTCCCACGAGCAGAGCCTGAATTGAATTATTGAACATGCCACCAGGAGGACATTGAAGTCTGAAACCTTAAAAGTCTTCAAGGGACTGGGCCGATAATACATGACCACCCGCACCCACTTGCCTTTTCGCCAGGCTTCCACTGCATTCTGTGAGAAGACTTCAATGGGTCCGTGCCTGGTTGCGGGCGGAGGGGCCAGTTCTTCAGGCGTGGTTCTGGGACTAGGGTTGGTGTAAGCAACGGACAGGCTATTGCAAGGTCTTCGCTAGGGTTCGAAGCATCCTGGTGCATCGCATGCAATGAGTGCAGCAGGGCCGAAGGCCGAAGGCAGAACTCGGGGCGTGAGCCTACACAAACCCCGAAACAGCTTTTCGGGCCTTCAGTTCCTTTTTCTGCCCTCCCCCCCCCCCCCCCCCCCCCCCCAAAAAAAAAAAAAAAAAGAAAAGAAAGCGCCTCTCAGCTCTGGGGGCCCAGGGGTTCTGAAGCACCAAACGCTGGAGAGCACTGAGGCTTTGTGTGGCAGAGGTTTCGGCATTTCGGGGCCCCCGGCATGCCGAATTTGCAGTTGTTGAAGTAGATACCCTTGGCGATGTCATGGTAGTAAGCAACCTCGGAAGATTAGGGTTTAGGGTTTAGGGTTTAAGGTTCAGGGCTTAGGGTGATGGAGCCGGCACCGAAAATCTCCCACTTGGTGGGGAGGCATTGGACTACGGTCGACGACAGTGCCACGGGAAAGGCGCGAAGATCAGGGAGGGCTTAGGGGAGGGCTGTGGGTTTATGGATCAATCGTCTTAGCCACCCGTGTGCTTCCTAGCTGCAGCCACGCGCAAGCGGTCCACAAAGAATGCCGAGTCAGGATCGACCTGCTGCGGCTTGACCCGAGCAGGTCATAGCAGGTCTCTTACTTCCTCGGCTTCGTTCCTGACGTTCTGGGGCCCACAGACCCCTATGGACCCCTATGGTTTGCTCAGGACTCTCAGCAAAGAAGGCACAAGTGGCCACCGTGCCTTTACGATCCATTCGTGGAAGAGGTAGCGCTTGTCTTCGTAAACCTTATCCCACACCTCGCATTTGCAGCATGCAGTTGCTTTTTTTCACGACGGTGGTATCAGTATGTGAGTTTCAAGTCCTGAAATACTAGGAGTTAACAGCATGCCCTGCAACTCAACATTCGGGGTGCTCCGGACTTTATGGTTTCCAATTGCAGGACCACGCAGACCATGACTCGACGAGATCCACCCTAGGACACCACTTCAATGGCTCTCCCTGTTGAGCCTTGAAGAAGATCTCCGTGTTCAGAGCTGTGCCGAACTCCCCACCTTGCGGAGCCCTCTTGAAGGTTCTTATTGTTTCCCTAAACCCTAAACCCTAAACGCTAAGCCCTAGGGCTTAAGCCCTAAGCCCTAAGCCTTAAACCCTAAACTCTTCTATTCTTCTGGGCATGCTGCATCGGGTTGCATAGCAAGTCGCGCACGGAACATGTGCTGACACCCATCGTGCCTGCTCTGACCGGCTAACAGCTTCAGTAGACTTCATCACTTGATGCTTTTGTTGAGTCTTCCGGCTTTACAAAGGCCGTGAAGCCCCCACGCACCTGTGTCAAGATTGAATGCAGACGGGACGCCATCAAGCCTGCGCATCCCTTCCACGATCCCAATCTGACATAGCTCTGCTTGGCGCTGGGGGCTTTGCTATCGAGGTCACCGTGTGTGTAAGCTTTTCTGCGCCATCGCGCCGGTTCAGAGTGGCGGCAGGATGTCAGCCGAAAAACTTAGACGTTTGCATGGTGGTTAGGGGGCCTTTAGGGACTTCTCCCTGGGGTCTGCTGGACCTTTGGAGGCTGAAGCCCTGCAACCCCGAACCTCCTAAAACACTCGGAAGGATGAAGATCACCAAGGCTGTTTTTTCTTCATGATTGTCACTATTATTACTATTCCTATTATTATTATTATTATTCTTATTCTTATTTGTAGTCTATACTCTTATTGCTTTATTTATTAAGTCGTGTCTTACTCTTGCTCCCTGGCTGAAGCCCCGGCCCATCTTGCACTTGAGGTCGCTATCGACCACCGCCGACTCAAGTGCGCCCTCAACAACTTGGACCTGTCTTCGCGCTTCGCGCGAACAGGGGAGGGGTCTTAGGGTTTAGGGTTTAGGGTTTAGGGTTTGAACAGTTGTTTCCTGGCCATGACCCGGCTGCAAGTTGCTTAAGTTCCCGTAAGGAAACGGCTTCAGTAGCAGCGGGGATTAGGAGCATTCATAAAATCTAGGGGGTTCGGATACCTTAGGTCGCAGGGTTGAAGGTTTTCGGCTGGGCCGGGGTGGGCCTTGATTGCCTGGGTGCTTCTACATCGTGGGGATTGGGGGTGTCAGTTGTGCTTTGGGCTGGCTTCGGGCTCTAAACGGCTGACGCCCTAAGCCTTAAGCATGTTGCCTCGGGACACCATGATGATGTCCTGCACAATTGTCTATGAGACTTCTGCCATGTCTGAGCCCTTAGCACGGAACATGCACTTAGGGTTCAGCTCTGGCCTAGCGATCATGGGGTGTTGTTGTTGTGTATGATTCATCAGGCAATAGGCCCGAACATGAACAAACAACATAAATATGAGGATTCGCAAAACACTGTAACGACTAGGACCAGGACAACCCGGGTTGACTACGATCCCTAGCTTTTTTGTCGTGACTCGTGGCTGGTGAACCCTCGCTTCGCGCTCACATGAAAGTGTCAACAGTCACTCGGATCGTGTGAGGCAATGTTGGTCGCTGAGACCATCAGGTCCGGGTCGTGATCCTCGTAACTGTCGACCGCCTATCGTCGGCGATCTCCTATTGTGCCTCGGTTCAGGTGTCGTCTGGTGCCTTGGTTGACCTTCATCTCCTGCTTCGTGCCGCGTGCCTCCTGCTGTAGCTGGAGTTCATGCCAGAACTTGGTTCGTTTTCCGTCGTGAGTTACCTGCGTTGGGCGAATGCCTAGAGGCCAGTGAATCATGCACTTGTGTGAGCAACCTGCAAACCTTTTTGACTACTAAGCGGGTGCAAGATGCGATTGACACAGCTTCACGATCAGATACCTCTTTGTAGATAGCTTCGTGTCGTGTGTCTTGCTATGTCTCGTGTTGTGTTTCGGGTCGCGTCTCCTGCCTTTGTTGGTGTGGGTGTGTCCTGCCACGCACCTCGTGCCGCACATCGCCTCGTGTCCATGCCCTCAAAGAGCATGTCCAATTTTTGAGAGCTTGGTGCTCGTATTTTGGCTCGTATGTGTTTTTCCCTAAGCCGTGCGCCACCGCAGGCCTCCGATGTCCAGAGTAAGAGGGGTCAGGTCGATAGCTGCGTGGCGCCCGTGGCTGCGGACCATGGATTGTCCCCGAAGCCTTCTCGCACACGCTTTCGACGAAAATCGCGCTCTCGCCTAGGCGCGGGCGTGATCGAGTTCACCGTTCTCGAAACTGTCATCGCTTCTGGACTTCTGGGCTCGCGACCCGAAACCCGAAACCCTAAACCCTAAACCCTAAACCCTAATTAAACCCTAAACCCTAAACCTTCACTTGTGGATGTCTGGGTTCGCGATGGGCTCGCGAAATGCAAAACCTTCGTTACTGCCAGACGTCCAGGCTGTAATGGTCCCTCACTGTTTGGGGGTCTACGCTGGCACAGTCGATCTATTATGGCAACCAAGTGCGACCTCAACGCGAAGCACAAGTTCTTCGTTCAAAGGCCCCAGGGTTTCAGGGTTCCATAGTTGGGTAGACACTTCCCGGTTCTCGCCTTCCGGCTGCTGTAAACAGCCCACTCGTCACAGGCGAAGATGTTGGCTTTGTTGCGATACCTGCCGCAACCACTGCAGCATGACTTTCAGCCTGTAGACTGTGTAGCTGCAGGATACCCTAGCAGTTCTAGAGGCTAAAGGTTCTGAGGTTTCTGAGGTTTCTGAGGTTTCTCAGGTGTAGATATGTCCATTGAAAGGCCGTTGAGTGTCAGATTCTTGGAGGCACAGCTGCCCATGCCCTCGGCCGCAACTGAACCCCGCAAAGCAGACGAGGGCCGAGTCAGGAAGCAGCCTTCAGCCCTGCAAGAAAATCAACCGTCCTGTGCCAGTAGATATTTCGATATGAAGTGTTCTTGGTCCGGTAGTTCATCATGTGCAAAAGCCGCAGTTCTAAACATGCAGTTCTTGCTGGATTTGATTCTGAGACAAGCGGCTTGGAACAGGATTGAGGCTTAGTACTGGAGGTGATGGAACCAGAAAAGGCTCGTGGCCCGGGATGTACCCCGAAACCCCCTTCATCGGTGACGCGTGTACGACAAACCACTAGGTGATTAGGGCTCGGCCTTCTGAAATCGCAGTCTCAGTGCGCTGTACGGCGTACTTAGGGTCGGTGAACCCTAAACCCTAAACCCTAAACCCTAAACCCTAAACCCTAAACCCTAAACCCTAAACCCTAAACCCTAAACCCTAAACCCTAAACCCTAAACCCTAAACCCTAAACCCTAAACCCTAAACCCTAACCACCATGTGTCGCTTCTAGAGCACGAGCGAAACACGGAAGAGCAGCCCTTGAAGCATCTGGGGGTTTCCGAGAGTAGGGGTACCTTCTTGGGGTCCTTATGATAAGGGAATCCTACGATTTAGGGGTCTATCATAGGGGTCCCTTTTTTCCTAAACCCCCCATCTTGAACCTATGAAAGCTATCAAGGTGGAAGGACTCACCCGATCCCACCAAAGCTTCCGACGAGGGTGTGAAGAACTTAGGCAGTGCTGCCTTCCTCAGCCCTCAGCAGAGCTACTGTCTCGCGGAAACTGTAGCCCCAAAGCCGAGACCCTAAACCCTAAACCCTAAACCCTAAGTAAACATGCCGGCAGTGCTGCCAGGACAGCAAACCTGCGAGCCCAAAAATCGGTGTCATGCTGCTCCAAACGTGTTGTTCCTGCCTTGCTGTTGGTTCGTAGGGAATGGTGGAACGAGGTACCCTATATCATCCCTGAAAGGGTAGAAATATACCTATGTACGTAGGGCCCAAACTCCCTCATTCGCTGCTGACCAACCGTAAGTTGCTGCAAAGTCTGAGTCGCAAAGCTTTAGGGGTTCAGGTCTGGTTTAGGGTAACCCAGATGCTGCACGATACCTCCTCAAAAGACAAGGATGCGTGTTGGGATTTGTATGTGTGTTGCCAGAACCTGAAGGGTCCATTTAGCAGCTTTTATATACTGGAAAGATAAGGTCAAAGAGGAAGCAGTAGTCATGTTTTTGCTCGCATGCTCGCTCACGCTCGTAGCTGCATCGCAAACTCTAGTCGATACTCAAAAAATCAAACATGTGATGCTCGTCACCGGTTGAATGCTTCAACGCGCAGGGTTTTATAAGCAGGTCACCCTCCTAACCTATCAACTCCGTGTTTTGCCTCGATCAACCGTTTTACAAGTGAGTTCAGATCGATATCCCTGTCACAACCCTAAACCCTAAACCCTAAACCCTAAACCCCAGAGGCTGCCTTGGCGGAAGGGGTGTCTGCTTTAGAGGGACTGGGGGCTTGACCTGCTCTACAAAGCAGACCGAGCCAGAAACCCATCGTAACAGGATTTAGGGTTTAGGGGTTTAGGGGTTTAGGGGTATAGGGGTATAGGGGTTTAGGGGTTTAGGGTTTAGGAGCCCTGCATGTCCTGCATGTTCTGCGACCCAGCCTTGCTCGTAGGTTCCAGGCCGCATAACAGCAAAGCAAAGGATGCTGTGTGGCCTGACTGCGCATGGTGTGCCGACATGGCAATGACGGCTGCCAGGGGAACAGGAGAATAACTTCAGAAGCTGTGGTTCAGATCATTCTGACGGCAAAGAAGGACATGAGGGAATACGTAGGCTCCGTTGCAGAATGAGTTCCTGTCCACATTAGACACCCCAAGAAGGGAATCTGGCGCGGCCGTTGCTGTGAAGTAGGCATTCGTACCCCGGAACCCTAAGCCCTAAACCGCAAACCCCTGAAATCCCTGAAATCCCTGAAATCCCTGAAGCTTTTTTCGAAATCCCTGAAATCCCTAAACCCTAAAACCCTCAAATAGCAAGACACCAAGCCTTGGCCCAGTCTGGGGACCTGGCTTGTTCCACTGAAATGGGAGGCCGCTTACGCTGCCGGGCTTCGAAACCTCCGAGGAATGTCCGGCTTCATTTGGAGAGAGAACTAGGGTTCAGGGTTGGGGGGGGTTTAGGGTTTAGGGTTTAGGGTTTAGGGTTTAGGGTTTAGGGTTTAGGACTTGGGGGGGGGGGGGTTTAGGGTTTAGGGTTTAGGGTTTAGGACGAACTTTGGACGTCATGAGATGTCATTAGGGCTTAGGGTCTTCGGAGCATAGCTTCGGGTGAGCCTTAATGCCGGTGCTTGATTCTTGAGTCTCTCCCGCCACATGATGTGACAACTACAATCAGTGACTCCTCAAAGTCATTGAGACAAGACGAAGCGAACTTCAAGAAGGAACCCTAAACCTAAACCCTAAACCCTAAACCCTAAACCCCAAACCCCAAACCCCAAACCCTAAACTCTAAACCCTAAACCCTAAAGCCTAAACCCTAAACCTGAGCCTAACCTTCATGAACACATCTCGACACCCTGGAGCCCCCAAACCGGGCTTGGGCCTTCTGCACGTGCTCATTCGGCTCAACCCATTTCAGACTGCACCTGAGTGCAACAAGGGCTCTTAGGGTTTAGGGTTTAGGGGTTTGGGGTTTAGGGTTTAGGGTTTAGACTGCTCGAAAGCCAGACCAGCTCGAGTCAAACTGAGTGAAGGCAGATTCGCCACTGACGGCTGACCCTTGCTGTGCTACTCGTCTGCACGAAGCTCCATACACCACACTCGCAGCAGCCGAAACAACTTCCAGTTGACTGCATGTCCTTCAGCATTGCATCCGTCTTAAGGTTCTTCGCCTTTCTGCAAAGCACCTCCCTTCAAGTTGGGCATGGACAAGACATCTCTTTCAGAGTGGAAGCCTGAACAATCCAAGGTTCACACTCGTATGACTGGGTTTCGAGAACCCACACCCGGCACCGAGGGTCATTTCGACACCTGCAGTTCGCGGCGTGATTGCTGGTTGGATTTGAAACCTTCGAAACTGCTTTGTTCTAACGTAATCCTCAGCAAGCGAAATTCAGGATGCGTTGCGACACAAGCGAGCAATCGGTGTGGACGGTGTGGGCGGTGTGGGTGGGTGACGGTTTTGGGCCCGTGCTGGAGCACTTTAAAATAACCCAAAGGCAATCCAAAGGGAGGGGGGGACCTGCTGCGCAAGTGTGGGTGCTGAGGGCGGTGTGGGACAACGGCCCGTCTCGGGGGTGGTGTAGTGTAAGGTGAGCACGGCGGCACAAAGAATTCTTGCAGCAAAGGAAAACTGGCTTTTGCAGTATGTCATTGCAAAGGGAATTTGCTGTTGTTCACCACCTTTTGACTGCTTGAAACTGCTTTTGCACTTCAACATGTTGAGGGCGCATCCCGAAACATTAAACCTCAACGAAGCCATGACAATAAAGCCCAAAAAAGCCCAGAATCCTCAAGTGCAACACGACAGACAGAACATAAAACAATCGTGCCCTGAAGTCGCTAACTTAAGTCCAGAGGAAGGACAACGTGCTGGCAAATAAGGCTGGGCGTTGGCCAGGAGCCCAAGACTCCCCACAAAACCCGAGGTTTCAAACTGCAAGTACCCATGTTTGCAAGCGCTTGTTGAAACAGAGTCGCAACCTCGCCCCTCCTCCTCCACTCCCCCGCACCCCTCTGCCCCTCTTCCAAGCAGCAGTGCCCTGAACCCTAAACCCGAAACCCTAAACCCTAAGCCAAAAAACATGCCGGCAGCTTCTCAGTCCAGGCCGAAAGCCGCGCGTTCTACTCTTCCTACATTTTACCAAACCTCCCTTGTTTCTGGTGGTTTGTCGGTGTGCCCTTTGCAGCAGCTAAGCAGGCACGGATAAGACAAGTGAAGAGGGGCGGCTCCATGTGAAAGCTGGCAGTATCAACACAACAACCGACCTTGAGCCTGAAGTTCGGAATCTGGAAACAGAGGGTGTCTGGTGAGTCGTGTGCATCAACTTTATCCAGGATCCCGCAGTTTCGGGTACATGAATGCACGTGCTTGGCCTTGCCAAGCACTCTGAAGGGATCAGCACGTTCCGCCAGACCTTGGCTTTAGGGTTCGGTTTAGGGTTTAGGGTTTAGGGTTTAGGGTTTAGGGTTTAGGGTTTAGGGTTTAGGGCTTAGGGTTTAGGGTTTAGGGTTTAGGGTTTAGGGTTTAGGGTTTAGGGTTTAGGTTTTAGGGTTTAGGGTTTAGGGTTTAGGGTTTAGGGTTTAGGGTTTAGGGTTTAGGGTTTAGGGTTTGGGGTTTGGGGTTTGGGGTTTGGGGTTTGGGGTTTATATAGGGTTTAGGTTTAGGGTTGCCTCCGCTTCGGACAAGATTGACAAGGCAATAGGCCAGGTTGCATGTCGCAGGGGTCGCCCGGGGACTTTGACTTTGGGTAGGGCTAGTGCCTTAGGGCCTTCACGGCTTCGGGCATGCAACTGTCCGCTGAAGTCACAGAACTGCCCCCATAAACGCCACACGAACCGCCTGCCCCAACACTTACATGGACTCTAGGACAAGTCCAGGGCCTCTGTGACAGCTAGGCACGTCTATGGAGCCACCAGTGCCAGACACGTCCATAAACTATACTCCCTTGTAAATATGTATGTGGGTGAATGCCTTTCTTACACCCCTTGCTGCTTCGATCCGGTTGGGCTTGTAGGGTTAGGCTCAAAGCCCAACACAGAAACCCTAAACCCATATTCCGACCCTAGGTATCCGCGCAAACTGCGTGGCACCGGTGTAGGCCACGTCATGCTCAAAGCTGGCATCCGGACCGTCCTGGGTTGGATTTCAGGGTTTAGGGTTTAGGGTTTAGGGTTTAGGGTTTAGGGTTTAGGGTTTAGGGTTTAGGGTTTAGGGTTTAGGGTTTAGGGTTTAGGGTTCAGACGTCGAGGGTTCTGAGGCTGAGGCTTTGCGGGTGGAAAACTGCATGGCCCCATGTTCTTAGCAACCGTTCGGCACGACACGCGGCACGCGCGTCTCGGGACGCGGTCCGGCACGTGGCCGCCGACCCCCCTCGGCACGCAGCCTGTTCCAGGTCTATATAAAGCGACGCGGCGCTCGTGTGCGTTTGTAGGAGGTGGTAAAACGCACTGGTACTTGTGTTTCGAGTTTAGGGTTTAGGGGCTCTCTCCCACAGTTCGCTCCTTCCCCTCCCGGTCCCCTCCCCTCCCCTCCGTTTCCCTCCAATGACCCTTAAGCTCCATCCAAAAAGGCTCTGTGCGTTTCTGGAGGCCTGGAAAACGCACGTGAGCTTTCGGGTTTAGGATTCAGGGAAGCACCTGGAGCCTCTTCATCAGCTTTAGGGTCTTGTGAGTGAGTTTAGGCTTTAGGGGCTCGCTCCCACAGTTCGCTCCTTCCCCTCCCGTTCCCCTCCCCTCCCCTCCGTTTCCGCCAATGACCCTTAAGCTCAGTCCAACAAGGCTCTGTGCGTTTCTGGAGGCCTGGAAAACGCATGGGGACGTTCCCTTTCTGTGCAGAATTGCCCTTGATTTCAGCACGTGCGTGCTGGAGACGCAAGTTTCCAGCACGCGCGTACGGAACGCCGGCACGCGCGTATCGAAGCAGCTAAGCCCATGTTTCTTGGAGATTTCGTTGCATCTCGGGCAGGCACAGGGAGCGCTCCCTGCCCAATCAGTGCGCATCCTGCATCACTCTACCTAGGAGCGTAGTGGTATCGTGCTACTCTGCAGCTTCTTGCTTATGACACACCCACGGCTTCCAAACAACTTGAATCGCTCCGGGCAGATACCTTCTGTTTGGGGACTTCGCTGGTGTAATTTCTTTCAAGGGGCTTGGGCTGGATCTGGTCCATGACAGCATGTCGCACACGCTCGCTGCCTCTCTCCCTTCACCCTTCCCTCATTTTGCTTCTCTTTGTGCTCTAAGATAAAGAAGCCAATGAAGAGGAGGATGACGTCTATGCTCACAAGAGATAAGGTATAGGAAAGCAAAACAGGTTGCGGAGAGCGGGTGGCCCTGGTCATTGGGATGTCTGCCTTTTTCATTCTGTCATATTCGGGAGAAGGCGCTGACAAGAAAAAACACGCACAGACTGTCCTAATTTCTTGCCGATGAGGGGTCCTGCTACGTCGTTTCCGAAACGGAATCCTACTGCAACAGACTGCAGCTCCACCAAGGATCGTAGGCCTACTAGCCAACCTTTAGGGTTTAGGGTTTAGGGTTTAGGGTTTAGGGTTTAGGGTTTAGGGTTTAGGGTAACCTTAGGCAAAATTCGCAGGCCGAGGTGCATCGTGCGTTGGGCTGGTGGTCGGGTTCAGTGCTGCCTGGCGGCAGATTTGAAACTGCTGAACTACTACAACTACTTGCTGACGCATGATGCAAGAGCCAGTGTCCATAGGTTGATTTGAAGCCTGATGTGCAGGTTCTGGGCTTGGGGAATCTTGGGTTTGTGGTGCCGGGCACAGGAGACATCCTCCTTGTCGGGACAGCTGCGAATAATTTGCAGGCTGTGGGTTCTAGGTCCTCGGACTTACAAGTTGATTGAACACTTTGAACTGATTTCCCAAATCTTGCCATGCAGTTTTCTCCTGAATGGTAGTTTCCGTTACAGGGTTCTGCCCAAGATGCGTCTAAAGCCCTTGGGCTAGTGGCATGCAGCTCCTGCTCAGGCAGCTGCTGGGCACCCTACCCGCGCTTGTTTGCCTTGTGCTCACCTCCCCAGCGAACTGGAAAACTGTTTTGGGATCTGTGCGTAGGAATAGTGCAGCCTGCCGGCATTTACCGGCAAAAAGGAATCACAATACCCCAATAACTTCTTCTAAGCATCTGTTTTTTTTGATCCTCGTGGGGTTTACCCCCACATTTCCCTTTAGGCTTCAGGGCTTGCTAGCCGACATCTCCTTTTCGCGTAGGGTGTAGGGCTGGCCACCGTCTCCTTGAGGGTTTACTGTAGCACTTGCCTGCCGAACCTCCTTTTCCTGCGTCTCTGATTAGGGTGTAGGGGTGTCCAGGGGAGTGGTCCAGGTCTCTACCTCCTTTGAGCGACACTTCGCGATGGCCGAGCCGCGGTCTTAGAGAGCTTCGGGTCAACGCCGGCATAGCTTAATGTTTAGGGCTTAGGGTTTAGGGTTTAGGGGGTTTGGAGCCCTTTTCTACTGCACCTAGGCGCAGCGACCGTTTTGGGCAAAATCTTGCTCTCCCGCTTCGGTGCACGCTTGACTACAGGTTTCGGGGCTCAAGTTGCCTAAGGGGTTTAGGGTTTAGGGTTTAGGGTTTAGGGTTTAGGGTTTAGGGTAAAACCTGAGGCTTTGAGGTTTGGGCATTGTCCGATGAGACACATCGTGCTCTCTCGTGGAGTTCGTAAACTCGCTGCCGCTTCAGTCTCGTATAACCAAAGGAAGCGAGGGGAGGGAAGCAGCTTCGCCATCCTTCATCTTCTACTCTGCCCTCGTCTTTTGCACGCCCCGTCATGGAAGAAGACTGAGAACAACAGAGCCTTGAGAAAGAAAGAGGTAGAGAGAATCGGACAGTGTTGCTGCATGGTGGCGCGGAGCGTAATCTGCCGTCCAAAGTGTTGTCCAAGCGTTCCCGCCCGGGAGCTGTCCTGGGTGTACGTTGTGGCCGCAGGGGTCCAGTGCCGCAGCCGCAACAGTTTCCGTGAGGGCGGGTGCTGTTGTTTTCCGGGGCGAAGTTTGTACATGCGTGCTGTCCAGATTGCTGCTGATGATGGTGCTGTGTGCTCAGGCCCCTCAAATTCATCATCAATCCCGGAAGCCACACTGTGTATCCAAGGCCGGCAACATTCCACACCAGAGCTCAGGTGATGCCTCGTAGTCTACAGGCGTGAAGAAGCCGGCATCCTTGAGGCAGGAATGATGTATCGAGCTCTGGCTCCAGCTTACATCCGTGAAGGATTTAGAGTTTGGGATGAGGAGGGAAGCCTGAGGGGCCTCCCAGCTACCATCATGCCACTTGAATGCGACTTCACCCTGAAGAGAAAACTGATGGACGTCACGCTAGAAGAAAACCTGTCTCGCCTCGAGATGGACCCAGATTCAGCTTGATAGAATGGAACAGGGATGCTGGGTGAACGCACTCGCAGCTGATCTCGCACTGGTGACGAAAGCTAACCCCTTGAAGTTCTCACTATACGACTTGAGATTTAGGCCGCTGAAACTCAGGGACAGGTCTAATTTCACTGCTGCTGCACGCTTATAACTTGTGACGTATGAGTAAACATGGATACATATGGTAGTTTCCGAAGTTAGGGGTACCTTCTTGGGGTCCGTATTACAAGGGGATCCTTCGATAGTGAGCCATGTTAGAACCTACCTCTCATTTTCAGGCCAGGTTGAAAGAAACAGCAGACATGTAACCACGCAGGCGAAGATAGATAGCTCCAGCTTCTGAAAGAGTACATGCAGACCTCCATCGTGACTGGTCTACCGAGTTCCAGCTTTACATGAGAGGGAAGCACCAACTGTCCCAAGCGTAGCAGTCAGGACAGAGTCCTGAGGGCCCCGATCGGATCGATCGCCTCTTAGCTTAGGCCCATCCGAGTTCCGAAGCCCCTTCAGCATTCGAACATGGACCAAAACCTCCCCCACCCGGATTGCTGACACCTAAGCTCCATAATTACTCCCCTTAGAACCTTGACATACATATTAAATAATCCCTACTTGCAAGGGCTTTACATGAATAAGGTACACAAGATTTACGGGGGGCTATAGAACCCTAAACCTTCTTGCTGAGCCCATTGCCAACTCCTGGAACTCTGCTGCCGGCTCTGAGGTGACTTGTCTGGCTGCAGGCCTGGGGGGAGGTTTAGGGTTTAGGGTTTAGGGTTTAGGGTTTAGGGTTTAGGGTTTAGGGTTTAGGGTTTAGGGTTTAGGGTCTCTCTACCATCACAGGGTTTGGGCTCCCTAAGCTTCCCTAAGGTTCCCTAGGTACCCACCCCCCATGAACCCCCCTCCTTTCAGAACCCTATGGTACCAGAAGTGCGCACTATGTGAATGAAGTCTGAAGGCATGAGTCCGCACGTCTTCTGGCTAGCCCAGGGAGATCGGCCGGAACAAAAAAGTCCCCCGCGTACAAAACGCGCCGGCCTCGTCAGCATGGCGAGAAGCACACTTGCTGCCACTCCAACCTCGGACAGGGGGGAGGGGGGGGGAGTCCTGGCGCCTTGCTTCTTTAGGATCCAAGATCGAGAGTGGAGAATCTATAGCTCCACAATCAAAATAATCTCTACTCCCTTGAAGTCCCTGAGAAGGTGGGCCACTAACAAAAGCACCTTTTGGTGAGTTGGCTCAGGGATCAACGAGCGAAGCAGGCTCTGCGGGCAACCGCTCGGAGCTTGTGATGTAGGAAAAAAGGGGTGCCTTATTGGGGTCCTTTTATTTTGTGTTTATAAGGGGTCCTATTGTCGTAAATTCCCATATCACAGCAGGTGAAGTTGATCGAAGGATTGGGGCGATGGGGTCTTGGGGGACGGTCGGGGCGCTGCGCATTGCCAGGTTTTAGGGTTTAGGGTCTGTATAGGGCCAGCATGCCTTATTCTCTGGCTGTTCTTGAAGGCAGGGGGCGAGACCACACGAGTAGGATTCCAGAATGCTTGGCTTGGTTGTTGGGTTGCTTCTTGTTGAAGTCATACTGAACTCATAAACTCAAAGAAGGAGTCGCTCAAAGGGTTGCCTTAGCATGTTGCAGAGGAAAGAACAACAAGCACAGGACTACCTTCTGTGCCCTCGAAAGCTTCATATATGCAAAGCCCACTACTGCGCTCAAACTATAGGCCGTGCAACCCAAGCCCCCCTAAACCCTAAACCCTAAACCCTGAAGCCTAAACCCTAAACCCTAAACCCTGAACCCTGAACCCTAAACCCTAAACCCTAAGTCCCGCCACCCGAGCCTGCAGCTCCTAACAATTCACGCCGATCTGAGGGGCCCCGCCAGCACCAGGCCCGCTCCCAACTTCCGGTAAGGGGCTGCCTTGCAGTTCGTGGATCGGATTTAGGGTTAGGGTTTAGGGTTTAGGGTTTAGGGTTTAGGGTTTAGGGTTTAGGGTTTAGGGTTTAGGGTTTAGGGTTTAGGGTTTAGGGTTTAGGGTTTAGGGTTTAGGGTTTAGGGTTTAGGGTTTAGGGTTTAGGGTTTAGGGTTTAGGGTTTAGGGTTTAGGGTTTAGGGTTTAGGGGCACGGCAGCGAGTTAGCGAGGTCTAGGGTCTCGGGTTTAGGGTTTAGGGAGCTGCATGGTCGACATGTGATTTTAACGGTCCGCGCAGACCACAATCAGCTCGAGCGCTTTGCTTCTGTATACCTCGCATGCGCCGAGCGTGGACAGAGCTACAGAAGGACTATCTCGAAGGTTCCTCGGCAGCCATTGTCTTCTCACATCTAATTACTAGTATGGCTCCTCTGCACTCTTATCACCTCCTTCGAGGCACATCTGGTTGGAGTGGGAAAGGCGCTTACATTGTGCTAGGCTTGGGAAAAATATCAACTAGCTCGAGGTACTGCTGCGACTGATCCTGCAATCAACCCTGGCAGCAGAAGCTTGAGATTTGAGATACCTGTGTCCGAGACAAGCTGCAGACGAAGAACCCCCATGCAAGCTGCTTCCACTGGAACGAGTATGTACGGGTCAACAGAACAAACAGCCGGCAACATTTGGTGGCTAGGAATGGAAACCCAGCCACGGAGAGGCTGGGGGTTGCAACTTCGACTTAGCGAAGTGTCAGCCACCACACTGTCGACCATGAGCTTGCTCCCCCCCTTTTACTAACAGTCCCTAATAGGGATTATAGTACCCTGTACTAAAATCCCTATTAATGACTGTTGGCAGAAGGGAACATCCCAAACTATGAGCAGTTAGCTGCTACTGTAGCGATTGTCGTGCGTAGTACCTAATCACAAGAAGTTTCCTAAAGTGTTGTGTGGAAAAGCCCCCACGTCAGTGTTAGCAAGTGTTGGCACAAGTCACACACCAGCGTCAGGCCAGACACTTTCGATTGTAATGTACCCTAAACCCTGAACCCTGAACCCTAAACCCTAAACCCTAAACCCAAATTTACTCGGAAAGGGCAGCTACCGTTGCAGTTCAGAGCACCAAGATCTTGCGGAATTTTCATGGCTGCAGCATGTTGCAACCCGCAGCACTATGGAAACGAAGCTGGAGAACGATTCTTGGCTGAGAACTCTCGGCGGCGATAAGGCTTCCATCTCAGGAAACACTTCAGGAGTTTTTGAAGAGCATTCCGGCAAGCAGTAGCATAACAACCTGGCAAACAAAGATCTTGAATGATGACTCTAAGCGTGGACACGGCCGTCAGTGCTAGCGCGACACGCCTGCCAATAATTCTCAGCGACCGTTATGTCTCCCTCGGCTGACGTGGCCGGTATTGCAAAGCGACCTCACCCTGGAGAGGACATGCAAAACGATGTAAAACTTGTGTGCACCTGTCTCTTGCACTCTTTGCAATCACAATGTTTCCGGCTTTTTTGTAGTCCCGGCCTAACAGGGTGTCACCATTGCAGAACAAGTTTCGCGTGCCAGCCTTTGCGACGAATGCTGCCAAATCAACGCTAAACTCCAGAGCCCCAGACCGGAGAAACTGCAACTTGTCAGGAAACCCCGCCGGTAAACAACAAGCCTGCTGTTAGGGTACAAGCGTTCAGAAAACAAAGTTTTGCAATGTCACTGTACTACCCCTGGATGAAGTCGACTTCGCGGCCGTCATCAACTCGTAGAGATAAATCTCACATGCCTTTTGGCATGTACCTACCCAAGCTATGGCCGGGAAAGGATGAAGTCTGAGTGGTTCTGCCAAGATTGTCCTTGTTGAGCACACTTCTCAGGCTGGTTGGGACAGAAGAACCTAAGCCCTAAACTAACCCAAATCTGAGGCTTGGCAGAAGCCTGTGCCAGGTACATGCGCGCCAGCAAACAAAGATGTGATATGACAAAGGGGGCCAGATGCAACCAGGCCCGCAAAAAGGACCTACGTTTTCATTTCGAGATCGACCCCAACAGAAACCCGGTTGTAGGAACCCTGACTTCTGACTCCTACTACTCGCTTCGTTTGTCGGGTTGCTACTTCAGGCACATGAACATCAGAGGCCTGCATGATACTGCTTTAAACCAGGGACTGGACATACCATGCGTTGAGCGGTCCTTCCATACTGTTTGGGGTCTTCATTCTAGCAACACCTAGACATTGTCCACACGCTTCGTTTCTAGTTTGCGTATGTCCTTTTGTTCACCCGTCCTTCAAAAAGTTTCTACTGTGAAGTTATATGTATATATATATATACACACACCATATTAAAATGTAGTGCTGGGGTACGTGCCACGGTTGTCCTCACAGCATCTTGGTTATAGATCTGTGCTTCCGATGCTTGCGCTCTAGGCTAAAGTGTCCTATTCGGAGCTTTTGTTCGCTGGCCGCTCTCTCATCGTGCATGGCAGGGGTGCGGCAGAATGCTGCGCAACAGCCCATGCAATTGATGGGAAGCGCAATCGAACCCTGTCCGGGCATCGATGTAAGACGTCCATCTGAAGGCATGCGCTCGTTATGTCCCCAAGCCTCGTGCATGAACTCTGCAGGACCAGGATGGACAAGATCAAAGACTAAGCTCAGCTTGAACCCCGGAGCCTCGCATTCTAAGTCCTGATGCAGCCACATGATAAAGCAGTAGGCATGGGGGTTTGCATCACGAGGTCGGGGTGAGGCATAGGGGGCTGAAAGGTTCAGGGCTGCTGAAAGGTCGATAAGCCGGAGGGGCACAGACTGAATGTTAAGACTGGCTCGCTGCCCCGCGAACACATTTCTCAGGCCTCTCCTTTGGGTTTAGGGTTTAGGGTTTAGGGTTTAGGGTTTAGGGTTTAGGGTTTAGGGTTTCCTTCTATACTTTCAAGTAGCTGCTGATGATTGATCTACCGACCGGCAGGGAACGCCTCGCAAGCACCGCACTCCTTACTGCCGATGCACCGAAGGAATGAGAAGCTTCGCTGACTTGATGCTAGGGCCGCGGAAGGACTGCGTTGTTGCCGCATTCTTTTAATGCACTCCAAAGATACTCCGCATCTATCCGGGGCCTGTAGATGGATGGGCGGTGTTTGTATAACTGCATAACCAATATCACATCAGCTTAGCCAAATAAAAAAGCATGAATTCTGCCAACAATAAGCACAAATTTAGCACATGCGCAAACTTGTTTTCTCTGGCCGAACTTGTGCTTTTCTACGTTCAAAAGTTCATAAGCCGTTGAAGAGAGGTGTTCATGGAAATTATTAGGACTTAGGAAACACATTGGGAGGTAGTTTTCGGCCAGTGGCTTGTCCACTTGAGGGAAGAAACTTTGCAAACTAAATAGACCTTTGAGAGGTCAGGAGGCTTCCTCTAGTGAGGTGTCCATTCGTTCTCAGGCTCCATTGAACTTTCATTTTGATCTTGCATATGGAGAACCTGTAAGTACGTCATGTAAATCCCAGAAGCGTCCATTTCTGCAGCTTTGTTGGAAGTATACAGGCTTTCTTTTGTGAAAGGACCCTTCCCTACCTTCATCTCCTTCTTCTTGCCTCTTCGAAACCAAAGTTCCAAAATCCTTTTTAAAACTTTCCAAGAGATCCAAAATTCCAACGCAAATCCAGAACCCAAAGCTTTCGGACAAATTCCCAGAAAAGGCTTGGAAGACTTTTGGGGGGCTTGGGGGACGTGAGGGGGTGTTCAGGAGGGGGGGAGGGGGGAAAATGTATGGAACAAAACATTCGGGGGAGGTTGGACCAGACCTGTGCTTTTCTACCCGGCTTACCGCTGCAGAACATGCCTACACAGTTCAGCCAATTCATGTGCGTTTAGGGTTTAGGGTTTAAGGTTTAGGGTTTAGGGCTTAGGGAACTAGGCAGGTCTGCTGTCCGCCCGCGTTTGGCTCCTGCAGAAGAGTGTCGAAGCTGGCAACGACAGCTGAGCTGCTGAGCTCTGTTGCGATGGCCATATTGCGAGAAGGGTCGGAATAGGCAAGGTCTTTTGGAGGGATTCAGCGAAAACAATGACAACTCTTCCTAAAACACACAGATTTTCAATGATTCGACGAGCCCTTGCGCAGAGAAATCCCACAGTCAAATGTAGGGGTCGGAATAAGTACTAGTATCCCCATATGGCCCCTATATATATTTATACTATCACAACCCCCCAAAACCCTATTGTAATGTTGAGACCCCTATACTGGCAACTGGTTTAGAGAGAAAGATCAAAGCCTTAAGCCCTAAACCCTAAACCCTAAGCCCTAAACCCTAAAAGCCTTTCGTTGTCAGGAGCTCTGCTGTTGTGGCGGTGACCGTCGTAGAACGTGAAATGGACTCCAAGATAGCCTTGGCATGGCAGTTCAGGAGTTTAGGGTTTAGGGTTTTGGGTTTAGGATCCGAAGCTGTTTTGATGCCACCAAAAGTCAGAAACCACACACGAGACTTATCTACCCTCCGACCTCGATGCGACAAGCATCGCCCGCCATGAGTTTGCAAACATTCTCTGCACGCACATGTCGTGTTTCTTGCGTCGTCCTTGAAGTACGAACAGAACAATACGAAGCAAGCAAAGCAACAGCTTGGCGAAACGAGCCGGCTATCGATGACTCTGGAGTAATGCCGACCCTAAGCCCTGAACCCTAAAACCCCCTAACCCCTAACCCCTAACCCTAAACCCTGAACCCTCTGCTTCCTTTCATAAGAACACCCGACCTGCTCACGAAACTCGGCACGCTCGTCTCCACAAGCAGTCAGGACCTGACCCTCCAACTTGTACCGACAGCAATACGTATATAATAGTGATACTAATAAGAAGACAAAATACAAATAATAATAATAATAATAATAGTAATAACAATAATAATGATGATGATAAGAAGAAGAAGAAGAACTGGAATAATAACACAAAGCCGCCAAACCCAACAGGCAGACACGCTGAGCCATGCCCTCCGACAGCAGTGCGAAATTGTAAAGCAAGCTCCTGTGCAGATGTGGCAACCTTCGACATTCCAGCGGCACAGGTGGAGACCAACAACACTGAGTGTAACGCCCAGGAAATTCGGAAGCATCCCCGATACCAGACTCAGAACGTGCGGCATGGAGAGCTTTGGGTTTGAGATGTACCGCATTGCTTCTAGTCGAGCAACCCATTGGTAGACGTAGATGCTGACCCTGGCACAGCGTCACACGTTTCTCTTAAGGTTTTGGCTTCAGGATTTCACAAGGCGACCGCAGTGCAGATGGATTGCAGCTTCAGATTGGCATGTCAAGGTCGGAATCGCGAAGCTCGGAATACAGTTACAGGAACGGCCGGGGTTTAGACTTAGACATACCCTGAAATGACGAGACAGGCTGCTGCAAAGAATAAATGGGGTCACCGGGCGCAGGAATCTGGTCGACAGGAGCTGTTGTCACACGAAGTAGGGTATATATTTCTTGTACCCCCAACAGGAACCTCATATACACTCACCAAAAACAGTAACATAAACCCTGCTTCACATGAACTTCGCATGTTGCAGGACCCCAATAAGATCTTGGAATGGAGCTGGCCTCCACATACTCTGCAAGATCGAAACAACACCCTAAACCCTAAACCCTAAACCCTAAACCCTAAACCCTAAACCCTAAACCCTCAACCCACAGGGTGGTATGAGGGGGGGTATATAAACCTTAAACTCAGATGTCACCTGGCCTGAAGCCGAGGGTGGTTCACCTTGAGGCGGCCGCCTCCTGGGACGTTTTGGCTTTAGGGTTTAATTCAGGGTTCGGGGTTTGGAGCACTTTTCAGGAATCCCCACTTTTGCAGCCTGCCATAAGCCCGCACCCGCTTCAGGCGCATCACGAGAAAGATAAATGCAGCAGTACTCCGGCTCACAGAGAAGTTCAGGGCTTCCAACACTTTTGAGCCTCTTGCAGTCCCAAGACCACGTCCGCCCCTGTACCTGTAGACGCGTACAAGCCCTGCATGGTCCGAAAAGCTTGCTGCTGCCCCCGAGAGGCCAGACAGGCCAGCCAAAACCCCGGCTTTTGAATCCCCGGAACCCTAAACCCTAAAGCCTAAACCCTGCAACCCTAAATTCGGCCGATGGGCTGTGCGGTTCGCGGACCGGCCGGCTTCGCGACAGAGTTCTGCGGGATCAGATTCTGAAAATCCTCTCAGGGCATCCGGATTTGCAAGGCTTGACACGCGGCGCACGCTGCAGGGTCTTGAAAGTGTAGTGACGGGGGGCAGGATAAGCATGTGTTAACTTTTGACATGCCATTGAACATCATACTCTGACCAAGGCGGCAATCCATCTGCAGGTCTTCACATGCCCGGGCACTGGGGAAAAGTGTCTCCGATACAAAGGTCTGGCATTTGTAGAGCGAAGTTGGAATGACAAAATTCCGCAGCGAGGAGGGCAGAACACACACACGCACAGGCGCATGCTCTGAGGCCTAAACTGTCCAAACGGCCCTAAAAGCCCAAGCCTCAATCCTCACAAACTCAAGCATCCTTCACCGACATGAAGGTACATCAGGTCCTTGCCGTAGTAAGGAGTGACCTGCGGGTTGCTGCGGTTCTCCTCGCGTGGGACTGGGATCGCAAGGTGCTGTCTTGGCATTTTTGGGCTTTTTGTGAGGAGTGCTGGAACAAGCAACGACTGAGGGTTTAGGGTTTAGGGTTTTGGCTTACCACTGCTTTCTCAGAGATACTATAATTCTCACAAATCCATCAGTCTTGTCTTTGGTATCCTTTTGGTTTGCGTTTAGGGTCGCGGCTGTGGCAGTGCTTGTTGACTTTTTGTCGCTTCTTTTCATCTGGGCAGCACGCCATCGACTCCGGATCATGAACTGTTTAGGGTTTAGGGTTTAGGGTTTAGGGTTTAGGGTTTAGGGTTTAGGGTTTAGGCAACTCACGTTCGACTCCTGGTAAATCTACTCGTGTATCCTCAACTGCCTCTGCCGGCGGTCGGGTAGGGAGGGAGTCGGGATTTGGTTCAGGCCACGGCACATAAAATGCTGGGAAACTGACTCGGAAAGGACTGATCTGGCTTCTGAGTACAACTTGTGCTGCACTGAAGAGAACCTTTCCACACGAACGCCGGCCTTGAGCCTTGAGCTCAAGAGCCGAAGCAACCTCATCCTGGAGGACGAACTCCTTCCCAGAAACTTCAGAGAACACGTGGAGGCGCACTTTTGGGGGGGCAAAAGATCAGAACTCACGAACTAATGAGCAGCAGAGTGATCCTCTGTTCTTGCTGTTAAGACTAAGGGTGGTTTCATGGGCCCTGAATATGGTCCCTTACCCTCCTTGCAGGGTTCTGATGTCTGGGCCCTTGGGTCCTGGAAGGTATATAATAGGAGGTAGGATTCGGGGGACCCTTGGGGATATAGACCCTCTCAATAAGGTCTCTCCTTAATAGCACCAGAAGAGGGTTGAGAAAGGTTTCCTGTTAAGGGCCCCTAGGGCTTTTGTGGTTTTCGGGCTGGCCCAAGCACTTGCGGGCCTCTGCGGTGCTTGGAAGCTCTCTTGCTTCTCTTCGTCCCCGCTGTTGTCGGAGTGGTCCTCTCCACGCCGAGGGTTTTTGAAGGGAATTGGGCGTTTTGGGGCCTCGAACGGCAGGAATTTCCGAGCAGCCCGAGGATGCCACAGCGTTGAGCTCTAGGACTACTCTCAAGGTGCCGGTGAGCCCCAAGGCAATTCATCCAAACCGTGGGCATAATGAACGCTGTGATCGCTGCTCCACTGCAAGTTCGTGGCCTGTTCTTGATTGCCCCGCGGTCAGCCTTCGTTGTTTCCTATGTTGTTCTGTGCGGACATCCGAAGAAACTTGATTCTAGGCTGTACTTGAACTCAGGCGCAGAGCCTTTTCCACTCTGGAGCGTGCAAAGTCTCTGCTGCACCCTGCCATCACTGAAGAAGCTCTTAACTTCACACTCATAGCGGTCCGATCGAGTCGTCTTGTGCAGCTGGTCCGAATCCTGATCTGCTGTGCAGTCCGGTCTAGGGCCGGGCTTGATACAAAGGGTACAACACTTCAGTGAGCCCCTGCATCCCAAAGCCGGCACACCCCAAACGCTCAAATACTGAGCCCCACTTCGAATCCGCTCTCCTGGCCACAATGTCTCCGAAGGGCCATAAAAATCCGAAACAATAACTAAAAATCCTTAAGCCCTTATGCAACTCAAAATGGAAAGCATCTCGTCCACGGCCTCGCGGGCAGACGTGGCATCTTCCGTCGATGCGGATTCAGGCCTGCGGCTTGGAGAGCTTGTGCTTCGGAGTTGGGGGGCTCCGGGTTCCGGGTGGTTTAGGGTTTAGGGTTTAGGGGTGATTGGGGTGTGGCATTTCATGGCATCAACATCAACATTGTAGAATAGCTGGCTCAGTGACGTGGTAGTTGATGCCTTCTGGCGATGACATGCTCGGCCAGACAGCAAGAGCACCAAACGTTGCGCATAGGCTCGACGTTGCAAAAGGGAGTGAAACTTCCAAACATCCCTCCGTGTGCTTTAATTGCTTTTAGCTCGCCTGCCGGGAAGGCATACAAAGAACTCGGGTCTGCTGATCTACGTCGTACGGCTTTTGGTCACCGACATTTTGCAGGATCTCTCTAAAGGCACTTCGGCCAACGGTCCGAACTAGTTCGGCCCTCCGCTTGCGCCTGGTGAAGAGCTGAAGGCACTCCTCGGATGGGCAAAAGGATTCAGGTCGGGAGGGTTTAGGGTTTAGGGTTTGGACAGATTCAGTCTTACAGAGACTGGCTTGTAAGAATGGGGGGTAACGAGACACCCGAAATCCGACGAGTAGAATGTCCAATGCCCATACAGCCCGTGCACCATAAACCACAAGTCCCTAAACCCTCAACCCTCAACCCTCTAAACCCTAAACCCTCTAGCCTCTGAACCCTCTAAACCCTCTAAACCCTCTAAACCCTCTAAAACCCTCTAAAACCCTCTAAACCCTCTAAACCCTCTAAACCCTCTAAACCCTCTGAACCCTGCACCGCCAGAAACCTGCCAATCAAATCTTCAACCCCAGGAAGTGAGGAAGAAACAGATTTAGGCAAACCATGACCTGGATCTAAGAAGGAGCCTTCAGCCGAAAAAGAGACTTGAACAGCCTATAAGCCTTAGAAGTAATGTAATATAATAGAATGCAATAACATATATAGAGATATAGATATAGAATCATAACAATCCCATATATATATACTATATGAATATCATCTATACTTGATGAAAGATAACGGGTAATTGATACCTGAAATTGAAAAACAAATAACATATAAGGCTAGTATATGTCTACATACATATACTATATAGACATACATATTTAAATATGAATATAAATAAATATAAATATAATGTATTAATAAATATGTATATATATATATATACGTATAAATAATATTTAAGGTAGTGAATATACTGTGCTATAACATATGTCCGCCGAGGCCTCGGGCCGAAGGTGTATAGGTTGTGAGAACAGGCAGCCCCCTCCAAATCCTTCCCCCAAGCCCAAAGCCAATTGTCGACCCTTTTTTGCCTGGTACCCCCCCGTGGGCGACCACAATCTGAAAGCGGACGGTTCGCCAGGACCAGGGGCAGTTGAACACCCCCTCACGCCCTCCCCGCCTTGAACCTTGAACCCTAAACCCAAAAACCCTAAACCCCAAACCGTGAACCTTGAGCCCGAAGCCGTCAACCCTTAACGAACCCTCAACCCTAAACCCCAAACCATAAACTATAAACCCGGAACCCTAAACCCTACACCCAACCATTATTGCTTGGGGTCCAGCGACTTGGGCGCTGCGGAATCACCATGCTCACGCGGGTGCGCTGGGCCGGGCCGAGGCGGGTCGCGTAGCGTTAAAATTAAACGATACTTGACATAGCATATATCGCTCCGGTCTTAATATTCCATTTTGGGGTTCCCTCTAGGGTTTAGGGTTGAGCTGAGAGTCTGCCTTCATGACGGGAGTGGTGTCAGACGCGAGCTCCTTGTCACATCAGACACTGTTCGGTTTGATGGAGTGTTAGATGGAGGTTTACGATATTGGGGTTTAGGGCTTAGGGTTGAGGGCTCAGGGTTTACGATATTAGGGTACCTTGTTGGGGTCCATGCAAACGGCGGCGTGCCGCCACGCACAAATGCATTCTCATTCGAACGGGTTTTGCCATTTCTGATAACACAACTCTCTGAACAAATGGCAGGTGAGCAATAAGTCAGCGCGCGGCAACACCTAGAGGCCAAGGCTACCCAGAGCGGGGGATTTAGGGAGTAGCTCAAGTGATCCTGCTTGAATGACATTTTGAGAACGCGTGAGAGATTTCTATGCCGATTGAATCAGCTTTGGTTCGATTTTGCACGAAGCACAAGGCATCAAACTGCACAAGGAAGCAGAAAGACCAGCTGGACAGGTCTAACCTTGCACCACAAAATGGCATGGTTGCCGATTGTTGCCGAATGGACAACGAAAAAACATCTGAAACAAAACATACAGCAGGGGAGCACATGAGAACAGATCATTTTCTGGATGACATGACTCTGGAAGCAGAATGAGGGTGACGCCAAAGCTACAAGCCCCCATGTTCCTGGCACACAAGCAAGTGAAACTGCGGCAAGCTTTGTCGCTTGCCAGCTGCTTGGCACTGCAATGAAACTACAAACGACATTTTGGGGTAGTATCTCGTACCGTCTTGTGCCACGATGGCAACTCAATCGCGTCTGCCAGTACGATTTCACTGCCACCTGAAACACAGGCTCGCAGAAATGATTGGGGCGTACGTACCTTGAGGCCAGGTAACCACACGCGTCTGATTTTCCGTGGATTCATTCTTGACCTGCTGCATGACGAGCCCTCAGCTGTCCCACAGCACTACCAACGCCACTGCAACTACCAGCACCGCGACCACGAGGACGGCGACGGTGATCAACCCCGCCTGTGTGGCAACTGGTGGCGAGAAGCCAGGAGCTGGATATGGCCCCAAAGCGGCTTCGTGGCACATCGGGGGGGCGAGCAGCCAGGCCATGAGCGGCCAGGTCCAACTGTGGCAAGAGACATACCGAAAGCCTCAGAAGCGACATCACCATGATCAGATTCAGACGGGAGCAGGAGAGAAGGGAAAGGGTAGCGACGGATGCGGTCCGCAGTCTCTTGGGTTACCCGACGACAGAAGCCGGGTCCAAGAGAAAAACTAAATCATTTACGGTTGTCCGGCACTTTCCCTGTGCCAGGGGCCCGCCACTATGGGCCATGGGTTCCATCTACTGCTTGTCCTCCAAATTTCATGCTACAGTGCAGAGTGCCTTGAATGACTGAATGCGAACACCGGTTGAGCAGAAGCCCTTTCCAGGCTCCTCTATGCCATCGGCATCCTCCTCGTGCTCGGAGATACCCTGGAGAAGCGCAGATGCTGGGGAATGAGGGTTTCGGGGGTCCACAAGAACTCAACCAACTCACCCAGGCTTTCCCAAAGAGATGGAAGCCGAACCTTGCCGTTCCGACAGCCCTGAACAGCATTTTTTGGGGGACTTTTGTGCTTTCTGCTTGTAACCCTAAACCCTCAACCCTCAACCCTTAGCCCTAAACCGACAGCCCCCAGCCCCCGATTTCTGGCCTCCCTCGGTGAGAAGCCAAAGCGCGACCCGGGTAAGCCAAGATGCTCCTCCCGCTCTTCTGCTGGTGAGGTAACCATGGGTTTAGGGTGTAGGGTTTAGGGTTGAGGGTAGTTCACCTGCATCATAAAGTCATAAGGTTATGTATGATATGCATGGCCACCAACAGTTGCGAGGCTGCGCACGCAGCTTCGAGTCTAGGTTGGCAAGATTATGGCAGATTGAGCGGCTATGGCAGAGTCATTCCTTGAACTTATTTCAGCTGTCTAGCGGAATTTTTGAAACTGGTTCGGTCGGCTTGGTTCTGGCTTGGCGGGGGAGGAGGGGGGTTGGGAGGGCGGTGGGCACAGCCCCCACCCACTCATGCCCGAACACCCTAAACCCTAAACCCTAAACCTCCCCCTCACCCTAGAAGGCCACGAATCCTGAAGACCCAGCCCTGCATCCGCTCTCCTGTATCAGAGCCTCTTTGAAGCGCCTCAGATGCGATTTCTTCGGGCTGGTTCCGAGAGCTCTGAGACGCCACAATGGCCGGAGCAGCTTACCATGGCCGGGACAGGTTTAGCGTGTAGGGTCTAGGGTTTACAGTAGGGTTTAGGGTTTAGGGTTTTTAGGGTTTAGGGTTTAGGGTTTAGGGCTGAAAGCTCAAGACCTACCGCGACAAGGGGACATGTTGGGGCCAGGTCTGGGAAGCTCGGTCAACCACCAAAGCTGGGAGGCCAACTTCCCCCCCAGAAACGACCCCCTCCCCCCCCACCCCTCCCCAAATTTTCGGAAAACCCCCAGATCCTCCTAACCCTAATCCCTAAACCCTAAACCCTAAACAAGGACCCCAAAGCCCTGAACACAAGACCCTGAACAGACACTGAACAGGGTAACACAGCCCCAAGCGGGGCTGGACTCAAGCGAGTCGCCCCATGCCGGTCACACCGCCCCTCGCCTGCTTGGCCTTCTCCTTTGCGTGGGATTGAGGGTGTAAGCTATAGGGTTTAAGCTGACTGTTGGTTAGTAGGGCATGAGGGAATGAGGTACCCCACATAATCCCTTAAAAGGGGATATATAGGGGGATATAGGGTACCTCATTCCCTCATGACCGACGAAGCAACAGTAGGTAAGTTTTGGGTTTGGGCACCTTGCCTCAAGGTTAGGAATGTAGAGGTGGCTGCCAGGAAGTGTGCTGTTTCTGAAGGTGGGGGGGGGGATTCTGCAGCCCCTCAAAAGGCCTTGAAGCCGAAGTTGTGCAGCGTGTCCGCCTTGGTCAGAGTTTAGGGTTTAGGGCTTGGGGTTTAGGGTTTAGGGCTAGGGTTTAGGGTTTAGGGTCTAGGAACCTGTTCTTCATGGAACCAGTTGAGAGCCTTTTTGGACTACCTCTGCCTCGGATGCTAGGGGATTTTGACTCCGGGTCCTGAAATCATATTGAGGCCGGACACCATCAGCCCCAACACCACCCAAGACCAAAACTGCCTGACAATGAGAGTCGGGGTGGGGGGCGGGAGGTGGGGGAGGGGGGGGGGGTTGAGGCTGAGGGTTGAAAAATCGAAGAAGTGAATGAGGACTAAACCCTGAATCCAGATGTTGCGAGATCGGAAGATCAACCCGTGGGTTAGCCTTGCAAGGCCAGTTTCTACTGGAGCTGGGTCCCAGAGTCTGGTCCTACTGTACCGCGCTTGTGCGGTCAAACTTCTACATAGGACCATTCTACATAGAACCATTTTTGGCACCGGCTCCTCGCCACTTGTCCGTTGCAAGGGCTTCTCTTCCGCAGTGTTGTCACCCCTAAACCCTAAACCCTAAACCCTTCCTAAGCCCTAAGCCCTAAGCCCTAAGCCCTAAGCCCTAAACCCTAAACCCTAAAGCCTAAAGCCTAAAGCCTAAAGCCTAAAGCCTAAAGCCTAAACCCTAAACCCTAACTAAACCCTAAGCCCTAAGCCCTAAACCCTAAACCCTAAACCCTAAACACGAGGTAAGGATGGACACTGCAGCTGCAAATGGAACCGAACTCAAGTTCTCCAGCTGGGGCGGAACAAGGAAGGTGGCCCCGTAGCTCTCACAGCATCCCCAGCTCTATTTAGGGTTTAGGGTTTAGGGTTTAGGGTTTAGGGTTTAGGGTTTCAGGTTTAGGGTAGGAACTTTGAACTCCTCGTTTCGGTCTGCGAAACCTTCAACAGTGCCAACTGTCACAAGGATGGGGCCCCTGATCGCTTTTGGACCTTCGCATAGTCGTCGCGTCTCAGATGTTTCCCACGAGGTCCCCACCCGAGGGTCACGACCCTTGCAACGTCCAAATTTCCTAACTGTCATCGCTTTTGGACCGTGCCCTGTGGATTGTCTTCGTGTCACGTCTTCATGTCTTTGCATCGCTTCTTCGTGTCTTTTCCTCGCGTCTTCGTAGCGGGTCTTCGAATGCCTTTCCGTGTTCGTGCCGTGCTTTCGTGCCACACACACACACAGGTGTCTTCCTATTATGGCCTGGCGTCGTGCCTGCGTGGCGTGCCTGCGTGGAGTGTCTTCGTGTAATATCCTCGTATCTTTAGCTTCCGTTCTCTTAATCTTAGTTGTTGTGCCGTGCTGTAGCTTGCTTGCATTCGGGTTCTAGAAGGTCGAGGAAGAAGTGACATGCGTCTTCATTCGGGTTCGTGGCTCTTATCGCAAGCGATTGATCTGGAGCCCCGCACGCAACTGTCGATGGCAGCTGCCATATGATCCAGGATCTCAGACCTCAGTTTGCATGTCGTTTGGCGGATTCGGGGGTTTATTGTTTGAAGCTCAGAGGGTCTAGGCATGGCGCTTGGAGATGACAATTATTTCCCGTAAGTGCCTTGCATGTTCTTCCACTCCTCTTGCGAGCCTTTTCAGCCTACATAAGATGACTGCAGCTTGGCATCTCGCTACTCGCAGAAAGGACCGTCCAAAGCGCTCTCCAAAGCTGACGGCGCAAGCACATCAAGATGTCGGAGGGACGGGGGGGGTTCCCTAAAACCTAAACCTATTTGGAGTCTACAGGCAGTGGCACTTGCAGCTGAGCATCTGGATGCACAGGTCTTTGAACTTCAGCTGGACCCTGTAGCAGCCTCCGAAGCCGGGTATCGGCCCAGCACTCTTGGGAATTCTGGGCGGGAGTAGATTCAAGACCCGTATCCAGAAGCACAAAGGTGTATCTCGTCTTGCAGGAGCTCCCTACTGTGATAAGACGTGAACCTTCTGTTGCGCGGTTTTAGCAGGGTCCAGCAGACTTGAAGCCCGAAAACCCATAAGCTTGCAGACATCTGGATAGGACTTAGCGGCTCAGCCTGACGAAGTCTTTTGGAAGGGATGGGTGTGCTTTGGAAGCTCGTGGTCGCAGCGACGATACGCTCAGTCCCAAAAGGGCCCTGAGGCTCTTGGACGCCGAAAACCTCTACTCCTTCCGGATTCTTTTGAACATTGACAAGACTCAAGAAACCAACCGCGGCGACCAACAAAATCTTCAATTTTTAGGAACAGAATGTTCAACAGTGGCTGCCCAGAAGTAGGGTTTAGAGTTTAGGGTTTAGGGTTTAGGGTTTAGGGTTTAGGGTTTAGGGTTTAGGGTTTAGGGTTTAGGGTTTAGGGTTTAGGGGGCCCAGAAGTACCCCCCACTACCTCTGAGCATCACCGCGTCGGCAGCCAAGGGGCTCCTTGAGTTGCCGACGCTGATGGTCAACACCTTGGGCGTTGCGAAACTCTGGCTACTATTCATGTTGTTGTTTAGGGTTTAGGGTTTAGGGTTTAGGGTTTAGGGTTTAGGGTTTAGGGTTTAGGGTTTAGGGTTTAGGGTTTAGGGGTTTAATATCTACTATTCATATTCTTGTTGAATATTACTAATAGTACTAATCTTACTCATATTTCTAATATTACGAATATGTTTAGGGTTTAGGGTTTAGGGTACGTACACCAGGCCAGAAGTCGCCTCAGCCCCCTGAGCCTTGCATGCGCCAAACCCGACACCCGAGACTCAAAGCCTAGACCCTTACACGAGACCCTAAACCCTAAACCCTAAACCCAAAACCCCTAATTAATAACATCGACAAACCCGCAGACAAGGCAACCTTAACTATCTAGGGCGACGAAGCCGGACGAGATTTGAGGATGTGTTTGTGCGGATGCAGCTGATGGGCACTGTCCCAGGTGCGCAGCATGAGGATATCCTGGGATTGATTGAGCTGCAATCGCAAGCAACCTCATGGACTGCCCAGTCGCGAGGTCTACCGATCGAAACGATCTACCGTCCCTGCACGGCAGCCTCACAAAAGTTGGTCTGCATGCTGGTGGGGCCGGAGGACTGGATTGGTGCAGTCAAAGCCGAGAGAAGTCCGAAGGCCATTTGCGCCAAAGGCACCCGAGAATGTCAGCCGAGGAGGCGAAACCGGGAGTTCGGGGAGCTGCTGAAGGCCAAGGATTATGACTCATGACCCCGAGATGCTCCGCACAAGCCGAGATTTTGGTTCCGAAAGTATATAGCTCTGAAGACAAAGGGAGTACTCAGGGTGGTTGACGAACCCAACGAGTAGACTGAAGACCAAGATCCCCAGCGGGAGGACGATGCTCAATCCGAGGTGGCAGTGAGGTGAAACATTAGCCTGTGTGAAGCATTGTGGGTTTTGTTGAATGCCAAATCAGTACAGCAATTACAACGTCACAGCACGAGAAGTTCCTAGCAGAAGGCCGGGCCGGAGTATGCGAAAGACATCGATAAAAGGGGCGGGCAAGAAGGCAGTGCCCAGACGCAAGCCAAATCATGCAGCCGTTCGCTGTTCCATAGGGTGAAGGCAAGTCCTGTTCGAAGTGCCCGGTCGGCTTGTTGAACGTAGAGTCGGGTTGCCGCACAGATCTACTGATGCCCTAAACCCTAAACCCTAAACCGTAAACCCTAAACCCGACCACACCGAGTCCCGGGCTAGCTTGTCTGTCTGCCAGGAGCTGTCGGACATCGCTCGCACGTGCGGCGATGCTCCTTCTGAATCGGGGGTTGGGCCTACTTGTCGTAGGCTCGGATGAGTTTTGTTGAGGGTTGTGGAGCTTGGCGGTTCTAGTCGTCTGGAGCTCTGGCCTGTTGGCTCGGGGCCCAAGGATGCGGGTTGAGTGGGCTGGCAATCATCGGAAAGGAGTGTTGCCTGGGGGTTCGACACTCTCTCTGCACCTACAGAAGTCTCACATTCAGAGTCTGTAGAGTCTTGGCATCGTGCGCCTCAAGCCCTCGACCTAAAATCCTGCTGCGCTTTGCAAGCTTCCCTTGGTCCATCCTCCTGGGCTCAGGATCGCCGCTGCTCCGCCCCCATGAAACCGCACTGAGAGCCGACAAAAGTAGCAGCAGCTGGTCGTGGCAAGGGCGCAGGGTGTTTTGAGGCTGTCGGACCGCTTCTCAGATGACCAGAGCAGCCCCCTACTCAGGTCATGCACGGCACACCCTGCAAGAAGACGGACGGAAAACTTGCGCAAAAGGTTCCAGGGAAGTGCAGACTACGTCTCGCAACACATGGGACTGCAACCTTGCAGCCAACGAAACCACATCTTTGCTTGACGTCTGAATTACATGAACTGAACCCTCTGAGACCTGATATCAAGGGCCACGCCAGCCTCCTGTGCCTGCTGTGGAACCGTGGAGATGTCGGCCTGCATGCGTCACGGGTTCAGGAATTATTGTGCCTCATAGGCTGTGCTAAAGTTGCTAAAGGATGTCGGAGATAGAGGAGCGCAGGTTGCGCCCAGGCAGCATGTCGTGATGCCAGGGGTTTCGGGTGCTGAAAACTAGGAGCTTGGAGGGTTCACCCTGGGTGGCTAAGACGGCTGAGAGCTTCGCATGTTGGAGTTCGGGGCCTTCCGAACAAGATCTGCCAAATGTCATTCCCTCTCTCTGTCCTTCCCCCCTCTGTGTCTCTCTCCTGTGCTGCTGAGCACGAAGGAAGGGCAAGCCCCTCCCCCCCTCCCCCACCCCCTGCACACGCCACGACACACCCACGTTCGCAGCTCGGTCCCTGTCTATCTCTGACCGGCAGAGTATCTCCAAGCATGTTTCCGACTGTTCAGCCCATCGTCTGGAAACCTTGCTGATGAGCTCCGTCATGGATTCGCTCATGTCAGCATCGCCTGAGTGGACCAACTCCTGGAACGAATCGAACTTGGAAGTACGGGCTTGCAGTTCGCTGGGGCGCTCGCCTTTGACCTCATCCGAACTGACCGCCATGGTGGCTACAAGGACTTTTGAATGCACACTTCTCATGAGCGACAGTCTCTTGCGACACTCTTAAGTGTAGAGATCACATGAGATCACTAGCTGCAAGGGTTCTGAGAAGCTTCAGGGCACTATTCGCATCTCCACTACTCCACTTGCCACATGCTTGGGCCTGGTCGATCGGACATGCTGAAAACCTGAGATTTCTTGTATCTTGTACAGCTACACTTCAGAATTGGACCAGTTGAGGTCCACAGTTCCACAACCATTTCGGAACTCGGTTGGCGTGTGCTTGCTCCGCTAGCTTACAGAGCTTTAGCGTTGTTATGCTTCTAAACCCTGAACCCTGAACCCTGAACCCTGAACCCTGAACCCTAAACCCTAAACCCTAAACCCTAAACCCTAAACCCTAAACCCTAAACCCTAAACCCTAAACCCTAAACCCTAAACCCTAAACCCTAAACCGAGCTGGGGTGGCTCCTTCTTCACCATCAGGGAACTGCCCCCCGGGTACAAAAGCACCACTGCTTGCCGACTTGTAGACGCCCCCAGGACTCTGAAGGAAAGCATCTGTAGCGGAGTATCTAGACCTGGGAGTAACCTAGGATTTAACAAGGTACCCTTTTTGGATTTAAGGGGGGTATAAGGGAACCCCAACCCTTAAAAAGAAAAAAAGGGCCTACTCCCGGTCCAAGGTATCTATACAACATCATACATGTTCATTCTAGGCAGGTCGGCCACATGAGGCCCAACAGACGCCAAAGCTTCACCTCCTGCTCATGGCTCGAACAAGGACATTCCCCATGGTTCTAAGTCTCACCGAAACTCTGTACCTTCCATGGATAACCCCAAAGAACCCTCAGCGCCCCCAATCTCAAACCTCATTGAAAGCTCTGGGCGGCGGTGGGAACACCTCCTCTGCTGCCCGTGCCATGCGCTGGATGAGCTTTGCAGCTTCGTCACGCAGCTCCTGAAGATTGGGTCTGGACATTTTCAGGGGTCTGGGCCAGTTAGGCGCTCGCAAGACTCTGCAAGCAGACATCGTTCTCAAGGGATTCCATGTGATGGGAGGAGCAGACGTGGGCGACACCAATGTCTGCTTGCTGACAGTGCTTGCTGGCTTCTGTCCATGACACTCACCACCCTCCGCCCCCTCCCCACCGCCCCACGCGGATGCTCCCTTCCTTTTCCTTTTCGGTGACCCTTGCCAGCATTCGTTGGCCTTGGAACCGACGTTGAAGACCATGAAGCAAATTCTTCGTTGTATACACCCAGAACACTTTGGCATAATCAGCTTCAAGAAAGCCTTGTTGCGGATGCTACGGAGAGGGACATGGGATGCGAGACGTGGTGAGGGTGGGGGGTGGGGATGGGGGAGGGGTTGGGGAGGAGGGTGGTGGGTTGGGGGAGGAGGGTGGTGGGTTGGGGTGAGGAGTGAGGCGGCGGCGCCATTTGCATCATGCATGGCGCAGACGGAGTACAATTTTCGATGCGGTCAGTTCTGCACTTCACCGAGGAGCACGCGTGTTCTAGTGTGGCTTTCAAGGGGCACGAGTAACTCACGAATCCTAACCAGGTCGCCATTTATCTCAGGGCCCCGAACCCAGTGATCTTTCCGTCAGCCAAATCAAACCACCACCTGGCCTTAGCAGCCTCCTCACGGTGAACCGCCGACTGGTTGAGGCGAACGGCCTCCTGCTGGCGCACGACCTGAACCAAGGCCAACAATGGTTAAACGGCCTCAGGTTTGCGATTTCAGTAGTGTTCGTTTACATTTTTGGGAATGAGCTTTGCAGCCCCTTCAAGTACATGTAGAGAAGTTTAGTTCATGCAAGCACATTTTGAGTCTTGGTGGATGGGGGGGGGGGTCTGCTGGGTGTTCATCGAAGTGCTTTTGAATTGCAGAAGACACTTCTCCATCACTCACAACACAACATAATCCCAAGCCACAGCACAAACAGAGGAGGCGCTGCTTCCAAGATTTTTTGCACGGGTGTCCCTTCTTCGCTGTGGCACATTTACTGCGTGCTGAGCTCTGCGCAGAGACTGAATGCTTTAACCACTTGCTGGACTAAGGTGCAAAGACTGCGCAGTAATCACCACTGTCAGTAGCGTGTTTGATGGGCCGCTACGCCCTCGCCAGGCTCTGAGGGGTTTAAAAACACACCTCGTCACCTCTCCACAGTCCGGGCTACGGCCGGTGGAAACAAGGCCAAGCGCTGTCAGGCGAGCAACAAACACAGCATTAAGCACATCTTGCGTAATCTTCACTTCCGCCTGCAAGAGACGAGTCCTCCTCAACATGTTGCCAAGACGCAAAGCAATGCCAAGTAACCCTAACCCCTAAACCCCTAAACCCCTAAACCCCTAAACCCCTAAACCCCTAAACCCCTAAACCCCTAAACCCCTAAACCCCTAAACCCCTAAACCTCTAAAACCTCTAAAACCCTAAAACCCTAAAACCCTAAGACCCTAAAACCCTAAAAACCTAAAAGCCTAAAAGCCTAAAAGCCTAAAAGCCTAAAACCCTAAAACCCCAAAACCCCAAAACCCTAAAACCCTAAAAACCCTAAAACCCTAAAACCCTAAAAACCCTAAAACCCTAAAAACCCTAAAACCCTAAAACCCTAAAACCCCAAAAACCCTAAAACCCTAAAACCCTAAAACCCCAAACCTCACAGGCCCGGAACAGCAGGGAGCCGGGCATCCCTCAAGGCCCTCAGCCCTTGGCCCCGTGACTTCCACAACCCAGTGCAGTGATGCCCAGGGGCACTCTTCTTAAGTGCCAGCTGGTCTGCAAAGTTTTGGGAGCATGGCTGGAACTTGCTTCAGGATCTGCTTTCCCAGGTGTGGAGAAGCCAGACTTTTTTAAGAATCGTCAAGAAGAGCAAAAGTGCTCGGTAAGATACTGGGTAGCGGGTAGTCTACAAAATCTGCTTCACTCTCAGCCATGCGATGAGGATCTGCATATATCGCCCTTCTTCGTCTTACTACACGTTTTTGATCTCCCAGTCGTTTAGTTGGATCGGGATTGTTCAATCAGATCACCACTCCTCGTCAGAACAAGCAGGCAACGGCATCAGAAAATTCCACCTTGTCCTGTGAAGCCTTTCCTGTTGCAGCTTTGATACTCGCACAATTCGCAGCCTAGTGCTCCCATTCTCATGACAGCTGCTTTGCAGCGAAGACAGAGCCAAAACTCAATATGTGCACCATAGCTCGGACCAAATTTACTACTGCCTTCTTGCGTCCTCTCTCTTTGTGTAGAAACCTGCTCGGGAGTAGCTCTACTGTACTGGGGCTTCCCTCCAGATCCCAGTCACCTCACCGTTCTGCCGATTTGGTCTGGGAGCGTGCGCAAGGTTCGCGCATGCTTTTGAAAGCAGGGCGTCGACGGCTGAGGACATGTTTCTGAAGCCCCTGGCTCTATAGGACTCTGGTATGAGGGTGGCAAGCGGGTGCAGTCAAATCCCGGTCTCTTCGAGGCCAGATGAAGTCGACTTTTTGCAGTGGGAAACAACAAAGGCACGGTGGGGGCAAGCAAAGCGCAGAAAGCTCTTCTTCCTCACATGCCAAGATAAACCAGACCTTCAGTCCCCAAGGTCTCTCCATGCCTCTGCTGCGACAATATGCTGCTACTGCTCTTCAGTAGGTCGGCGTCACCGCACCTGAGATCCACTCTCAGCGACTCAAAGTCTCTTTCCACAAGTCTCCGTCCCCCAACCACTCAGAGGAGAAGCTCGGGGAGTTGTGCGCCTCTTAGTCCCCCCAACGCTGCCGCATTCTTGCTTGGGCACGGCGCCGCTGCCATCCGCTGCTGACTTACCTGCAGCTTCTACTCACAGGGTGGTGCCCGGCAGTGTTGCGTTCAAGCCTCTTTCATCTTGTTCCGGGCTCTTGTCTTGGGGCTGTGGGTTTCAAGGATGTCGAGGGCATGGGCATTCGCGATCATATCGCCAGTCCCCTACAGAAGGCAAGCATGGGCTCCAGAAATCCGAGCAACCCAACCCCCCCGCCAAAAAAAAAAAAGGAGATCAACAAGCGCGGTAAGCCGAGCAACGAAGACTCCCCTAACCCTAAACCCTAAACCCTAAGCCCTAAGCCCTAAACCCTAAACCTTCATAGGCCGGGCCTGATGGCACCTTCGCTCAACGGCCGGAATGCCGAAACGTGGCCAAAGTCGGCGGCGGAGACAGGCCCTTAGCAGTCACAGGTCTCCAAAAGCCTTCAAATCCCTACAGGCCCTCATATAACCCTAAACCCTAAACCCCAAACCCTTTAAACCCTAAACCCTAAACCCTAAACCTATATTCCTTGTATTCCGAAGTCGTCATTGCAGGATGTTTGGGAGTTTTGCTGTGAGCGTGGGTGCCAATGTATCCTTCCCCAAGTGCTGGTCTACCTCCATGGACTATCTCGCCGCAGCGTTTGATGGAAACTGCCCCTTGTCTTTGAAATGACTGGCAAGCCTTGCGCGCATACAAGGATACGATACCCTAAACCCTCAACCCTAAACCCTCAACCCTAAACCCGAAACCCTCAACCCTCAACCCTAAACCCTCAACCCTCAACCCTCAACCCTAAACCCTCAACCCTCAACCCTAAACCCTAAACCCTCAACCCTAAACCCTCAACCCTAAACCGCAACATTCTGCTGCCAGCCCGGGGACTGCTCGCCGAGCTTGTGCTGGAGGAAACAGAGATGGGCCGCTGCCCTGCGAAGAGCTTCTGCTTGTTCCACGCAGGGTTTAGGGTTTAGGGTTTAGGGTTTAGGGTTTAGGGTTTAGGGTTTAGGGTTTAGGGTTTAGGGTTCAGGGTTTGGGGTTCAGGGTTTAGGGTTTAAGTGCGGAATCAAGCTTGTTTCAGGATTCATTCTGGTTGCCTTGCGGCTTCGAGATGCTTCTGTCGACATGCGACGTGACTAGCGCGCGGGGCGTGTCGGAAGATATCTGTGCTGACTGCACCACAAAGTGCCACCAACCAAGGCACGAGAGGAGAGTCTGTGCGCAGATTGCTGCGGATGCAAGCAGGAAGGTTTGATGAACACGTCAGATTTGGGCACACCTGAACATCTTGATATCATCTTGATCATTCCAAGGACTACCCAAATGGTTGATCTAAAGTCACATGCTATGAGGTGAGTGCCACATTTGTCGGCTCGCAATCTGCAACTGCCATCGGGCACCTGGGATCATCTCTGCCTCTCGCGCCGCGAAGCGCAGGCCGCGCTGGGCGAAGGTTCGCTCGGTGCCTGGTCACTGCAGGCTTCAATAGCGCGCAGATGGGAGGGCTTCATTCTTCGTGCATCGGATTTCAGAGGCTCGGTGCTTTCGTAGACTCCACGGCGCGCTGCGTGGCGCGATATTTCAAGGGAGTGTGAAACCAATGACCAAGCATGATCCAGGGCTCCCAGGCCCCTCCCCTCCCCCGCCTCATGGGGTCCCCCCTTCCTTCCTCCACCCTCCCATTGTATTTCTGCTAGTTCGCCGTCCTCGTAACTGTTTTTGGGGGCCTCGTATCTTCTTCCCGTTTCAAAAGCGCTGGATACGAGGATGGCCCTGCCAACCCCAGAGCCCTAAAATCCGAAAGCCCTCAACCCTGTATTACTAACTGATCTGTTAAATCCTGAACTCTCAAACCGTCTTGAAACCCTAATCCCTACAACCCTACGCGCTCACCACCATCGAAGACGGCGGGACTCTGAACCCTAAACCCCAAAAAAAGCTACCACACCACAGGATTCACTCCGGGAATCCTATGGCTAAAGACTTTGTTAAACTCCCTGCAAACCGGGAGCGCTCAAATTCACAGAAGCGCACAGAAGACAAAAGAGCCGGTCGTAAACAGTTCGACGCAGTTCGTTGGAGTCCTGGAGGTTCAGAGTTCCCAGAGATCGGGCCTTCAGCTGAGCTTTCGGCACTTCAGCCATTGCAAGGACTTAACAAGCAGCTTGATTGCACTCACTTGGCCAGAACCTTGCCCCAAAAGCAGCCATCTGAACTGCAGTAGCGTTGCTGGAAAACCTTCGTGGATTGTGCACATCCACCTTGCGGCTGCAGGCATGAGTTTGACTCGGCCAGATTTCCCCAACGTCACTTTGCAGCACGGTTAGTGGACCCTACTCCACAGGCACGAGGTTTCTGGACGTCATGGATGCCACAGACATAAGTGCTGCTCTTCCTGCAACCCAAAAGGCCACAGAAACATAAGGATCCTACAAACCACGGTTTCCAGAATCTTCCTTATCGGGCCCTTCTACCCCGACAGTAGGATCCTTATGTTTACGTGCTTTTGGGGCCCCTCACTTGCTAACCCAAGCTGCGCAGTCTTTAGCGTCAGTGCCATTCTCGCCAACAAGGAAGATGGGCCGCTGGTGGGGTGGAACGCGATCGCGCTCCTGGGCTGTGGCGTGGGTTGTAGTAGCGCAAGCCCTTCCACAGCGTTCCGCAGCGATGTTCGGCTTTTGACCTATATGACCGTGAGTTTTGCCAAAAAAGAAAAAAAGCCAGACCTGGAAAGCCCCAATCTTGAAGAAGCTTGGCTTGTGTGTTGGATCAGAGCTTGACACCTCAAATCTCCCGGGTGGAGGACTTCAAGCTCCAGGGCGTCCAATGCACAGGCGCTTCATCTCAATATCCTAATGGTATGTCCCTGAAAGTTCTGAACCATTCCGTGGAACGAGGTGGGAAAACTCTAGTGTTCACCTTCAGGGCCTTGAACATCAACATGCAGAACAGCCAGTTCAAGGAACTCCCACAGCCAAGCCAGGATGACCCATGAACCGTGGGATGACAACAGCGTTCAGGGTTTAGGGTTTAGGGTTTATGCAAGACAGCGTGCACATCCGATGATCCAGAAGCACTCGAGGGTTTAGGGTTTAGGGTTTAGGGTTTAGGGCTTAGGGTTTAGGGTTTAGGGTTTAGGGTTTAGGGTTTAGGGTTTAGGGTTTAGGGTTTAGGGCATCCGACCCCCGTCATTTAGGCAACATGGCTCCGGCCGCCGGAAGATCACCTGAGCTGGAGAGCAGGTGGGGTGGAGGATCATCGGCTTGCAGCAAAAGCAACCCTAAACCCTAAACCCTAAACCCCAAACCCCAAACCCTAAACCCTAAACCCTAAACCCCAATCCCTAATCCCTAAACCGGCTTGACGTGTGAAGGTTTCTCGACTAGGGAGGCAAACCTCGGACCATGTTGCGTTCGAATTCCGTCGACTGCTAGCTCCTGCACCCTAGGGTTTAGGGTTTAGGGTTTAGGGTCTAGGGTCTAGGGTTTAGGGTTTAGGGTTTGGGGTTTAGGGTTTAGGGTTTAGGGTCTGCTGTTGAGTGATCAGGGCTGGGATCAAGGCTTTTGTCTGCACGACCTAGTGGAGGTTGCTTTAAACTGATGGCTGGGCCTTAGTGGGCCATGCTAGCAAGCTCTGATCGACCAAAACGATGCAGCGGCTGAGTTGCAAACATCCCCACCGTGCCAATTATTAGCAGATTCTTTGATGCAAGATGGCAAAGGTGGCGAAGGAAAGATTGCACAATGCGCACACTGCAAGGCACAGGATTCAAAGCAAGCTCGCTCTTGGTGCTTCTCATACTGACATGGTGCTGCAAGCGCTGCTTGGCAAAGAGCCATATTATATTGAAGAAGGAATTAAGAGCCCCAAGCATCGGCAGCCTGCTGCAAGCTGCGGACAAACCGACAAGATCCCGAAGGCAAATTGCTCACATGCTCACATGGAGCGAGTTCGACCGATACATTTAACCATGCACGCCCATGAAATTCTGCATCCAGAACCACACGAAATCCCACAAACCCACTGAACCCCCCTAAACAAAAGATGAACCTCATCCCAGTACTACTACGATGCCCGGGCGCGGCAGAACCACGCGTAAGCAACCCACCAGCTCGGTCACCTTCGCATCAGCAGGGCACAGGCACAAGGTTTTGGGTGTGTGCATGGAAGCTTTCGGCTGAGTTAGATTCGATGCTGAGGGGTTGAAGGGCCAGGGTTTGTGAACAATCTGTGTAACTGTGACCCTTTCACCCTCCGACGTAAGAAGCTCCATGCAGCACGTCTGGGGAAACAAAGAATCCGCCCAAGTCCACCCGGGGCACCACTGAAGAGCGTGGCCACAGAGGACTCGCGCCGCAGCCTTCGACGATGGGACGATGCCCGCGGGCCTGCGGGAGCTTCAAAAATTCGCGGGGAGGGGAGGGTGGGGGGGGTCGTTCGCCAAAAACGGTTTGGTGAGTAGTTCATCCCGTTGCGGGATGTTCGCGTTCGGAACATTCCAACATTCTGCAGCTTGAGGTCTGAGGTATGACCCCTGTCGCATCCCTTGCCCATGGCTAGCCAGAAGCCCCTAATCCCTAGACCCGCAACCCTAAACCCACCTTGGAGGACATTACTGTTTCCGCTGCCTGAAGGAGCCCGGATGTACTTGGTCTTCGGCTTTGGCTTCTCCGACTGCGTCGAAGGGCCTCGACGCTCCCCCAGGGGGATTGGGGGTTCAGGGTTTAGAGATTAGGGTTTAGGGGCTTCAGTTAAAGTTTTGTTGGCATGATGCTCATCTTCCTCACATGCCATGCGCATGGGGGCTCGGTGTTCTTCTCTGGGGGGGGGGGGAGGCGAAAGGGAGCCGAGGTGCCAGGACCCTTTGTTTGAAGATGTGTTGCCAGGGTTTAGGGTTTAGGGTTTAGGGTTTAGGGTTTAGGGTTTAGGGTTTAGGGTTTAGGGTTTAGGGTTTAGGGTTTAGGGTTTAGGGTTTAGGGGGTGTAACCCACGTGTGCTTAGATGCTGGGAGGCATTCATACACCATAAGGCTGTGCAACTCCAGCATCTTCTATCTTGAAGGGCCAACTGAAGCTGGGAAATGTTGGCAGCTTGAACAGCGAGAATGACGACAACGACTAAGTAGCAGCTCTTCGGATTTCGATTGACATTGAGACACACTGTGAGACACACTGCTTCACGTGCAATTGGCAGGATTCAGACTCAGATGCTGACAAAAAGGATGAACTCTGAACATGCAGACAGCCTATGCCCCAAACCCAAGTGCACTCCAACAGCATAAGCCACTGAAGCGTAAAGCACTTGCACTTCCTCCAGCCTCCGGCTGCTGTATTTCCTGCCGGAGAAGTGACCTGGCCAGCAACGCAGCTTGCAAAGGATTAGATCTCTGTGGCAAGGACCTTTACAAGTAGGGTTTGCTTGGGAAAAGGTTCGGCATAAACATGTGAATTATGCCGAATTTTTGCTGAGCAACTAGTCGCTCCTGCTTTCACGGCTCGCCCAAAAGCATCTACATCCAACGAAACTGTCGTTGCAAGGCTAGACGGACAAATCTAAACAATGGACTGCCTATGGACAAAGAGGCCCTCCTCCGGCCTTTCTGATAAGATTATAGGGTGCTTAAGGGAGGGGGGTCAAGCGGGGTATACCTCCCTTAAGAACCCCAGAATAAGACCAGGAAAAGGCAACAAGAGAAGAAGGAAACAAGGGTGACATAACCGCGTCTCTTTGCTTCTAAGTCGTTGTCCCCCTCATGAGTGCGAACACAGGAGCAGGCACACCAAAAAGGACAGCGAGCAGGAGATGTAAAGGATGGTTAACACCTTGTACAATAAAAAATGTATTAAGTTCTGATACGCTTAGGCCTAGGGGCATTCATCTGCTCTCTGCTTTCACTTCTCTCCCTTCCTTCCCTACTACCATTGTGCGACAAAACGAATCACAGAGAACCGAGGACAGAAGACCAACGGAGAAGGAGTAGAATGAGTCCGCCATTTCTCTTGGATTGGCGTCAGTTTGCTTTACGTCACGTCTATTCATTCTCTCTTCCTATCCTTTGCGGTAGAATCTGTGTCTGACAAGGATGTAAGGAAGGGGCACAAGCTAGAGCCGGAGGAGTATGAGACACGTTGGGTGTGGGGTTTTAGGGTTTAGAGTTCCGGGTTGGGAACCTCCCTCTCCTTCGTGTTGTCCGTGGGAGTCACAACAAGGGGCCTTTCTCTCCTCGGATCCCTGCGGGTTTAGGGTTTAGGGTTGAGGGTTTAGGGTTTGCGATTTAAGGTTTAGGGCAACAAAAAGGCCGAGAAGAGGAGGCAAACACATATACCCCGAGTAGCGAGGGGAGGGGTTGGAGAAGTTGTTCGCCTGTTGACTTTGCCTACTATGCGGGCCTAAATAATTAGTATAGGGTTCGGGGGGCTATTATGGTATCATTATACAGGGGCCATAAGGGAATACTATTAGTAAACTCCTTGCGACCCCTGTGTCCTTCCTGTTCTCTTTTTCGTCCGCTTGAAGCACGCGTGGAAAGGGGCGACTGCCGAAACTTGCTTTGCAACATTCAATGGTGACACTTTAGATGGTTAGGTTTCTCAAACGAAAACGATGTAGACGTTCTTCAGAAGCGAGAACAAGGCAGTTGAAACAAAATTTTGGAAGTTTCGGAACTCTAACACAGATTCCGACGGCATTGCTTCGTGCATCTCTTATTTCACGAATGTTCGCGTTCGTTCTGCCGAAGGGGTAGTGTGCAGCTCCTCTTCAACTGCAGAACCTGTACCCGCGCACTTGGGCTTGGGATCATGTGCTCGTGAGTGGCGATTTGCGACGTGGGTCGAACATGCTTGGAAACAACGAGGTCCAAAACTCACGATCTTCTCGAAGAGAAGGCCTCAAAAATGGAAACTAGCTGAAATTCTAAACTCAGAAGTCCAATAGGCAACCGAAAGGCTTCCCCAAATAAACCTTGAATGTCCTGCGCTCAGAAGTCTATGGGGCTTAGCGCACGGGACTAGGCCCGTGATCAATTATTCCCGCTAAACCCGAAACCCTAAACCCTAAACCCCTAAGAATGCCGATGCCAGTCCCCTGCCCAGGCGCACAACACCCACAAGCCTGTTTGGGAATCATGCCTCCCCCTGCAACACAAGCTCTAAACGCCACGGCCCTTGGACAATGGACCACAGCAGCTTCCCACTTGCACCTGCAACCCTACTAAACCCTAAACCCTAAACCCCAAACCCTAAACCCTAAACCCTAGGCCCGAGTCCCGCACCACGATGCTGGGTCCAGTGGCGGTGGATTTGTAGCGCACGGCGTGGGCCTGGAACGACGGACTCCAAAGGGGGGGGGGGGTCTGCACGTGCAGCAAGGGGAGCATCCTCCAGGTTTAATGTTTGGGGTTTAGGGTTTAGGGTCCTATACAGTGCTTGCTACATATCGGTCGTTAAACAGCCGCCACCGGATTGGCTTTTGAACTGCGATGTTTACTCTCTGAAGTCAGCCTCCTGGGCTCATTTGATCCCGCCCAAGCCTCTTCAGAACCTAAACCCCATTGAATTTGAGAACGTCATTGCCGATTCTCAGAAGCCTGGAGTTGCGGGGATTTGGATGAGGTGAGTTCCGAGCACCAACGGCCCAGCAGTGTACAGAGACTTGCGACGCCTCATTCAGACCCTAAACCCTAAACCCTAAACCATAAACCTTAAACTTCTCTTGTGAGTCCCCCAGAACCCCTGAAAATCCGTGGCACCGACCGAACTTAGAACCTGCTCCTCTGAAAGCCGTCAGCCCATCCCAACCCAAACCCATGAACCTAAACCTAAACCCTAAAGCCTAAAAACTATACCCCTAAACCCTAAACCCTAAACCCTAAACCCTAAACCCTAAACCCTAAACCCTAAACCCTAAACCCTAAACCCTAAACCCTAAACCCTAAACCCTACGTACCCCAAAACGGTCATCACCGGGGCCTTGCACAG
The DNA here is from genome assembly GCA_905221605.1 of Symbiodinium natans. Taxonomy (NCBI): domain Eukaryota; class Dinophyceae; order Suessiales; family Symbiodiniaceae; genus Symbiodinium; species Symbiodinium natans. The sequence goes on from CAJNDS010002325.1 coordinate 70,194, forward strand.
CTCCAGGATCTGCTCGGGAGCGCCAGGTGCCCGCACGATGCGGCCGCCCGGGGCCATGGCCGCAGCTGACCCGCTGGTGCAATGCGGTTCGGGCGTCGGTGCCGGATTTTCGGGTTTAGGAATTTTAGGGTTTAGGGTTTAGGGTTTAGGGTTTAGGGTTTAGGGTTTAGGGTTTAGGGTTTAGGGTTCAAAAAGAAAACTGACAAGGGTCGAGCTGATCAAGACATGCCAGGGTTGCGGCTTAGTGCATTTTCTCTTTGCCCGTAGCTTGAAGCTATTGGAGCTTCAAGCTTCGTGTCTTTACCCCGTTGAGGTTGAAACGCTGCGAGAAAGTTGCGCATTCGTCCCGCTGGCACGCTACGTTACTAAACCCTAAACCCTAAACCCTAAACCCTAAACCCTAAACCCTAAACCCTAACCCCTAAACCCCTAAACCCCTAAACCCCTAAACCCCTAAACCCTAAACCCTAAACCCTAAACCCTAAACCCTACAACAGCAGGCGTCTCAACAGCACGCGATCCAAATCGCATTTCCCGTGTCAAAACTCAACCTCCCAAAGCCAGGCAAGCCAGGTCTCGGCACCGCCCTGAAACATCTCCCCTTTACTCCCAATTAGTTTAGGGTTTAGGGTTTAGGGTTTGGGGTATGTCGCAAGCCAAGCGCTCGGGAAGCCACCAGGATGGAGCAAATCTCTCCAGAATACAAAATGAAACAAGTGAGCCCCGTCAGTTGGCACACGCAGGTGATACCTCTAAGCTTATGATTTGCGACCCTAAGGCAGGATACCAAAACTATGAAAAAACATGCCCATAAGACTTTGCAGAACTTGGAACCCTAGCAAAAAAAAAAAAACTATAGGCCCTGCTGTTTCTTAGGAACTAACATGCCGAAAACATGCCAAAAAACAGCTATTCCCAAGCATCCCTAAGAAGCGGCCTCGTTGCGTGCACTCTCGTGCGCTGCCACCTCATGGCGTGCGCTCCTGGCATGGGTTGCAGAGGCGATCTTTCGAGGGTACATAAAGGGGACCTTTGCTTCGATGGAGAACCAACTGGAAAGGGCAAACCCGAAACCCCAAAACCCCTAAACCCTAAAAGCCCTAAAAGCCCCAAAAGCCGTAAAAGCCCCAAAAGCCCCCAAAAAAGCCCTAAAAACCCTAAAGCCCTAGGAGCATGAGTCCGCACTCCAGGAAGTTCAGGGCTGGAGGGCGAAAGGAGATGGACGACCACAACCCATTGAGTAAAATGCTTCCAGAGCTCTTGAGAACACAACACTTCGACACTGCGATGAAACACTTTGTGGGCCAAGGGCCTGAAAACCACCAGCAAGGAAAGTAGTGTCCAGAGAAGCAAAGTCACAAAAAACACTGGCCTCAACTTGAGGCAAGAAGACTAACTATCCTTGCTCAACACCTCACCGCCAGCAAGCAACTGGGAACCGTCAAAGGCCCTCAGTCAACAAACTTTCGAGCAGCCTGGGCAACATTTCGCATTCTTCGATGCCGGAATGTGTAGGCTGTAACCGTATCCTGTATCCCGGCACATTCAAGTTCCTTCCAAGGGTCCATAATCCACCAGAACTCTACAGAATCCATGTGCTGCAGAACTCCGAGACATTGCGGTCAAAGTGCTGCGTCCCTGCGACGCGCCGCCGTGCATGCGAGGAGGGAGGCATGTTCTGGCCCGAAGATACGGAGGGGCCTGCCGAATTCACACAGGCAGTGTAGGGTTCAAACCAGTTTGGGTTCGTGTATGTTCGTGTCTAAGGACCTTCAAAGAAGCCTTCCAGCTTCTTGTTGCACACAGGGATGCGTCCTTGCGCCTTACACTCACGCTGTCTTACTAGGCCCTCTGAGAGGGCTTTGCTGGGGTCTCGCGCTTCTGGGAGCTGACTGAAGCCAAAAACCCAGGAAGGACTTCTTCTTTTTTCACAAGCCGCTGCCATCCGGACCCTCAATTCCTAAGCCTCCAAGCCCCGGACGGAAGGCCGCGGTACGGTCTGCCGTTGCGTCGAAACTGCGCGTCCTAGGGCATAAGGTCTAGACTTTTGGGCTCTTGGATTTAGGTTTGCTAGGAGGATGTGATTCCTCCGGGCGAGGAAAGACCTGTGCAGCTCGCCGATACATTTGCCTCTATGTACTATATGTACTACTTTCGCAGCATGTCGTGTAGGCGCAGGGTCATGGGTTGGGGGTTTAGGTTGGCCTCATCTGTGGTGCTTGGTGTGCTTGCGCGGGGTGGGTACCATGTGGTGGGGGATTGGCAGGTGGGGGGGGGCGGGTCGAGGGCACAGAAGCTGTTGAGAATCCCTGCAGGCTGGAGCCACCAGACACCATCAAGCCCCTGCACAGCAGCTTTGATATTCATCTCCAAGCGCAACACCCTACCGGCCCCACCGAGCACCCCACGTGGTACGGAGGCAGAGCTCATCCACAGATAGTGCCTTGTGAGGGAGGTGGTGCCCGGATACAAATTCCACGGAAGTTCGATTCATGATGAACAGCTGTCCTGAGTTCTTAATTCTAGATGTGGGAGTGGTTGGATCATACTGGAGCCGGCTGCAGAAACTCTACAGTACGCAGCACGCATCTCCTTTGGCTGCCGGATCAAAAAAAAATAAAAAAGGATCAAAAAAAAATAACGCAGCCCAGGATCAAAAAATAAATTAAAAAGGATCAAAAAGAAAATAAACTTCGACTTCGAGTACGAAAACTCGAGTTTTGGTACGTTTTCGGAACCCGATCGAGGACCCTCTCACACGAAACGCGTGTCGACGTGCTAAAACTCGAGTTTTGGAAAGGTTTTCCGGGCACGATTGACGACCCGCCCTCTCACACGAAACGCATCTCGAGGCGCGAAAACTCGAGTTTTTGTACGTGTTCGAAGCACGATCGACAACCCTCTCACACAAAACGCATCTCGAGGCGCTTAAACTCGAGTTTTGGTACGTTGTTCCCGACGCGATCGACCAATATATTCTGCATATCTATACTTATTTTATTCATATTTATGTTTCTATTAATATCAATATTAGTATGATTCATATTAATTTTAACATAATATATCATGTACAACATTATCATGGAATATATAATAAAATATTGAAAAAAACAAACGGCAATAGAATATAATATATAAAAATGGATATAATATAAGATATCATATAAAATACATTATAAAACATATGAAATAATATAATATAATGTAATATAATATAATAGTTTATGATATACTATAAGATAATAGTTTATGATATAGTATCATATAATACAAACTGTTTCATTTATAGTACAAAACATAGAATAAATAATACTTAATATTTAATGTCTAATATATAAGCATTCAATAAATATGTATAATAATATACATATATATATATATATACATATATTATTATATAATAAAATATAATAATATATAATATATATTATTTATATTTATATTTATATTATGATACTTAATATCTAAGACCTAATTCGAATATAAAATACATAATAATGCAATTATACTAAATTACATATAAAATACAAAATATAATATAAATACAATAGTAGTAATAGTAGTAGTAGTAGTAGCAGTAGTAGTAGTAGTAATAGTAATAATATAATCGTAGTAGTATAGTAATAGTAGTATAGTAGTAGTAGTATAATAGTAGTAGTAGTAGTCGTAGTCGTAGTCGTAGTAGGAGTAATAGCAGTAGTAGTAGTAGCAGTAGTAGTAGTAGTAGTAGTAATAATAGTAATAGGTAGTAGTAGTAGTAAGTAGTAATAGTAATAATAATAGTAGTAGTAGGTCCAGTACTAGTAGTAGTACTAGTAGTAATAATAGTAGTAGTAGTAGTAGTAGCAGTAGTAGTAGTAGTAGTAATCGTAATAGTAATCGTAGTAGTAATCGTAATAGTAATCGTAGTAGTAGTACGGTAGTAGTAGTAGTAGTAGTAGTAGTAGTAGTAGTAGTAGTAGTAGTAGTAGTAGTAGTAGTGGTAGTGGTAGTAGGAGTAGGAGTAGGAGTAGGAATAATAGTAGTAATACTAATAGTAGTAGTAGTAATAATAATAATAGCAGTAGTAATAATAATTGTAGTACTGGTAATAATACTAATAATAATAATAGTAATAATCATAATAGTAATAATAATAATAGTAGTAATAATAATAGTAGTAATAATAATAGAAGTAGTAGTAGTACGTAGTAGTAGTAGTAATAATCATAATAGTAGTAGTAATAATAGTAGTAATAATAATCGTAATAGTAGTAGTAGTAGTAATAGTAGTAGTAGTAGTAGTAGTAGTAATGGTAATACTAGTAGTAGTAATAATAAGTGTATAATAGTGATAGTAGTCATCATAATAGTAGTAATAGTTGTAGTAATAGTAATAGTAATAATAGTGGTAATAGTAGTAATAATAATAGTAGTACGAGCAGCAGCAGCAGTCGTAGTAGTGGTAGTAGTAATAGTAGTACTAGTAGCAGTAGTAGTAGGAGTAGTAGTAGTAGTAGTAGTAATAGCAGCAGTAGCAGTAGTAGCAGAAGTAGTAATAGTAGTAGTAGTAGTAGTAGTAGTAGTAGTAGTAGTAGTAGTAGTAGTAGTAGTAGTAGTAATAGTAGTAGTAGTAGTATAATAATAATAGTAGTAGTAATAGTAGTGGTAGTAGGAGTAGTAGTAGTAATAGTAGTAGTAGTAGTAGTAGTAGTAGTAGCAGCAGTAGTAGTAGTAGTAGTAGTAGTAGTAGTAATAGTAGTAGTAGTAGTAATAGTAGCAGTCCCAGTTGCAAACAATGCTCGCATCATGGGTCTCGAAGAGACGCGTAGGCTTTGAAGCAGGCTTGCGCGATTTAAAAAAGCGGGGGTCTGGTAAAGGCGGGGTGCAGCCCTCCCCCCCCCCCGCCCCCACACACGCAAACACAATGCTCGCATCATTATTGTCGAACAGACGCTTATTTTTGAAGCAAGCTTACGTGACTTAAAAAGCGGGGGGGTTGGGGGGGGCGCAGCCCCCCCCATTTGCAAACACAATCCTCGCACCATGGCTTTCGATACACGTGTATGCGTTGAAGCAAGCTTGTGCGACTTAAAAAAAGAAGCCAAGAAGCATAAAGCTAAAAGCCGAGGAGAGCCAGGAAGCCAAGAAGCCAAGAAGCCAAGAAGCCAAGAAGCCAAGAAGCCGTGAAGCCAAGAGTCAGAACTCGGGGTTTTAGCGCCTCGAAATGCGTGTCGTGTGAGAGGGTCGTCAATCGTGCTCTGAAAACGTACCAAAACTCGAGTTTTGGCGTCTCGAGACGCGTTTCGTGTGAGAGGGTCGTCGATCGCGGCCTTATTTTTTTTTTGATCCTTTTTTATTTTCTTTTTGATCCTTTTTTATTTTTTGATCCCTATCCCATCTCCTTTACCTTCAGATTGCCGGGGTCTTCAATCTCCCTGACACTTCCCCTGGCCTACATGTAGCCTGCATGTCGGATGCTTTCGAAGAGATCAAACTGCCAATCCAAGTATAAACTCGTTGCATCACCGTGTTGTCTCCAACTCTCAGTGCCTGCCATCCAGCACCCACTTCCTACCCGACGAAACAGCAATACTGCAAAATGCGAGGATGCTAGGGGCCACCAAAGTCATGTCTCCAGTCTCCATGCTTGTGTGCCGGTCCCTTCATTCGCCCGGCAGCACGTTGTACAAGCGCAAGCGCTCAGAGCCAACCCTAAGCCCTAAACCCGAAACACGAAACCGTCCCCAAAAGATCACACAAGATCAACACGACATGTTTGGCTTCGTAGGCCTCACCCATATGGGTATCTCCCACAAGAGGGCTACCCCTTGTAGACCCCAAAATAGAATAGAACCCCCGTAAAGGGACCCCCACACACAGTACCCCTGTTTTCGGAAACCCTAAATACTAAACCCTAACCCTAAACCCTAAACCCTAAACCCTAAACCCTAAACCCTAAACCGGTGGGGCATGGCGGGAACACGGCCAGGAATGGGCACCTGCGTCTTCTGCTGAATGTCATGGCGCAGCTCTTCGAGCTTGCCTGGGGAGCTGAAGCCAGGAATTGTTTCGGGTGCAGTTTAGGGTTTAGGGTTTAGGGTTTAGGGTTTAGGGTTTAGGGTTTTGGTACACACAGGTAGCAAGGCCGCTGGTACTAGATGCGCAGGCAAAGCATTGCTTGGAATATCTTGGAAGAATCTAAGCTGTATAGGAGAAACTTGTCTGCTTGACATCTTCACGTCTTTGATCTTGCTTGACATTCATGAGACCCGGTGCAAGTGGCATGAGACACCCCAAACCCAATGCCCTGAGGTAGCAACTCTCCAACGCTGCAATCGTCGCGCGAGTCTTCTTGATGGAGTCCTGAAAGTGAAGCCTACCACTAGACTGACCAAGATCCCTAAACCCTAAACCCTAAACCCTATGTTTAAGTACAAGTATCCAAAGGAGGAGTCGGTGCGCGTCAAGTGACTGGCGAAGACCCGACAGTGCCCGGCAGTGCCCATCTAGCATCTGAGCCGGTGCCAATTCTGTTTTCAAGTCCATTTGAGTACTATAGGGGCCTCAAATATTAGCATAATTAGCATAATTGGTAAGGGTTTGGGGGTTGTTAACATTATCCTATGGCTATGAAGGGACCATACGGGAATACTACTGGAAATTATTCCCCCCTTCCCCGATATTACCGGATCAGAGTTTGGCTACCACGCAGTCCTTGAGCTTACGCTGGGCGTCGATGAGCGTAGCCTTCTCCACCTGACGGGCTGTGTCGGGCTGACCTCCGGATCCTGAAGGTGTCGTCTTTCGGGACTCTTTTGTTAAAAGGGAATCAAAGGCTTGTGTATACTACAATATAGTACAATACCTGTATAATATATAGTTACTATTGTATAGTAACTCTATAGCGCATCAGATGTAAGTTGGCCCCAACGCAAGTCGAAACGAGGTCTCCGTGGACCTCGGTAGCCACGTCGCGACTTGTAATTTTACGTATTGGAATCCGCATGCGCTTGTGTAAGACCAAGTCCGTAGTGGCATTAAAGATGCCTGCTGAGTATTGAAGCTGAGCCAAATCTGGGGGGGGGGGGGGGGGGTGAACTGAGCCTCAAGACATCCAGAAGTGCCGGGAACCTCCCCTGATGAAGTTCCACATCCCTAAACCGCCAACCATCGCCAAGCCATCTCAAGCCGAGCACACGAAACGCCCCAATGCCTTAAGCATCCGAAGGCCCGAGCTCGGAAGGAACTCAACCCTGGCCTCGAGGCAGACTTCCACCGTGTCGCGAACCTGATGCTGGATCTCGGTGCAGAGAGGTCTCTCGGAGCTTCAGCAGCTTTAGGGATCTAACAGCAAGCAGATGCTACGAATGCGCGGCCAGGGGCGGGGTCACCGGGCGGTGCATCAGGTTGGCACGGGGAATCTTGCACTTCCCAGCGAAGAAATCCCGTACCACATGTTTTGTTGGGCTTCAGACACGCGACACGACCATTCAGGAAGGCAAACGCCATCAGCCGACAGACGACAACCTACCCCTGTCCCATGCCATGCCAAACCAGCATTTCCGCTCGTGTCCCAAACTGTAGCAAACGAACGACCGACACGCTCTGCAAAGGCCGCTGTCAATGTCTAGTCGGTGGAGTCTTTGTACCCGCAGCACAGTAATCCATGTCCTGCACACGGCGAACAAGATGCAAGCACTAAGTGGCATGAGGCCGCCCGCCACATTCTGCTTATGTGCCGCAAAGCCATTGTCAACCACGAAGGCCACCTCCCCGCTTAATGGCAATAACCTCCCTCCACCATCCAACACTGGCAGCAGGGGTCGCGCTGTCTCACCCAGCCATGTGCATGTCTAGCCTAGCGAAAGCCAGACTCACCCCACAAAATTACTGTTTATCTGGGTTTCGCGGCTTAGGTATCTAGGTATCCCCAAGGTCCCAGCATACATGACTCGCAGCATGTGGAGGCCGCCTAAAACGTTCCACAAACCAAACCCCAAAGTGGTGAAACCGAGTTATACTGCTACGCTACTACATTATTGTATTCTTATACTGTTATATTCGGCCTGCTCGCGAAGAGGTCGTCGCTCACGCTGCTCCATCCGCCACATGCAGAGCGCTAGTGGAGCTTCCTGCAAGTGACGGGATGGGGTTTTGGGTTTAGGGTTCAGGGTTTAGGGTGCGCGCATGTGCCTGGACGAACGCTGGACGACCTCTACGACGTGGTTGCTGGAACATGCTGCAAACTGTGAACATCCCAAGGCAGGCAGAAGGTTGTTGTAAAGGTGCGACGAACCTTCCTTTTTTAGATGAGGTGGAACCTTTACAAAAGGTGAGGCGGAGCTTGTCTTGGAACATACAGCGTTTCTGGTGTTCGGCGCCCCTTTGCAACAGGCTGGACAACCAACAACTTGTGAAAGAGAGACACAAGGATCGAGCAAACTTGAAAGGAGCAAAAGCAAACAATGATATAGGGATTCTAGGCAAATCATATTCGGCCTGGTCACATTGCGTCGATAAAGAAATGAATGAGGGACCACAAGCAAAATTGCAGGTAACATCCGGCTCACAGGGCCAATTGGTGCACCTGCGGCTCCAGAAGCTTTGACATTGAGGCGGGGACGCATTTGTGGTCTAAGCGACTGACATGTTGTTGGCCTAGAAATCTGAACATGTAGAACATTCATCGAATCACTGTTGCTTCGTCCGAACTTCTCTCAGCAGCCATTCATGGTCGCGAACAAGTTTTTTTCCCACAAAGGAGCTTGGTCGATGAAATCTTCTCCGAAAAGAAGCACACAACATAAATGAAATTCTATTTGTCATGTCTGCTCTAAATTCCTAGCATGTTTTCGCTGATTGTTTGATAGTGCTTGGGGCGCAGCTCCCCCCGCATTTGCAGAACATGATGGATTGAAGGAACGCCCACTGACGGCGCAAGCCAGCTTGCACTGCTTAAAGGGGGGGCGGGGGGTGGGGACAAAGCGCTTGCGTGATGGGTTTGGAAAAGGCTCTTTGATTCATTCGCTCCATCTGCTCTCGCTGACAGCGCGATATTCTTGGATAACTTTGCAGCCCTCAAGAGAGCTGGGAGGTTGGGGGCGCAGCAATTTTTTCAAGGAATGTCTACCGATGGCGCGAAAAGTTTTGAAGCAAGCTTGCGCTATTAAACAGAGCTTGGGGGAGGGGGGGCGCAGGCCCTCCATGTCGGAAGGTTCGCCGGGAAGCCGCAGAACCCTGTGAATGCGCAACGGTGCCAGCACATTGGACACCCGAAGCAAATTGATGGTTGAGGCTGTGGCCCCAAGTGCACCACCACCCCATCGAGACCTACTGTCTGTGTCAATCTGATAAACGGCCCTCACAATGGCTGCAAGCAGCAAGGGCCCTGCTGCACGCAACCCCTTTTCATGATGTCCCTAAACCCTAAACCCTAAACCCTAAACCCTAAACCCTAAACCCTAAACCCTAAACCCCCCAGGCCCCGCCCTCCTTGGCAGCAAGGGCTTCCTCCAGCTTCTGCAGCGTCGCCCTACGCGGCCGCTGAGTTGCAGAGATGTTCAGATGCCAATCAAGGTTTTGGAGCCCTGAACCCTAAACCCTAAACCCTAAACCCTCGGGGTCCAGGCTTGGGCCTTGGGACGTACGCTTTCGGGTTGTCAAAGTCTCAAGATTACCAAGATGCTAGGAGCGCAGGAATTCTTCCCTAAACCCTAAACCCTAAACCCTAAACCCTAAACCCTAAACCCTAAACCCTCGAGGGGGGGGCGGCTTCAAGCTCGGTACGTCCTTCGACCGAAGGCGGGCCTTGGGCTTCTTCTACTAGCAGCGTAGGGTTTAGAGTTTAGGGTTTAGGGTTCCCTCTGCGGCGATATGGTAGCACGCTCAGAAGCCCGGACCCCTTCCCTGCAGAAAGGCCAAGAGAGCCCCAAACCTCATACAAGCTTTCGTTCTTGAGATCTTGAACTAACCCATGCACCAGGGACCCACGAAAAGCCTGGTCGCCCCCCCCAAACCCTCCAGTCGCGGCCTCGTGTGCTGCAGGGAATTCTCAACGGATTGCGCCTTGCAACGAAGCATGCTTCAGTGGGAAGCTCTCCTGTCCACAATATGGCAGACCCCACTCCAACTTAGGCCTACTGACTATGGGCGTGTCCCTTCAAGAGACTCTTCCCGGAGCCCTAAACCGATAGTGGCTCCAAGGATGGACATGGCCCTTGCTGTAGTGATCATGGAAAAAAGAAGTCCAAGTCCGAGTCCTGAAGCTTCCAGGGTTCGGTTGGGCTTGGGGCTGTCTGGGACTCGTAGATGCTTGCGCGGAGGACTCAAAACTGCACAGCAGGCCACTTCGAAAGAAACCGGGGTGATGAGCAGGACTCTGTGCCCTAAACCCTAAACCCTAAACCCCAAACCCTAAACCCTAAACATTTTCGGCTAAATCGATGCTAGGCCTGAGGACGAGGGGACGTTACGTGCCTCTTCCTGTGTGTTTCATGGGTACTCATAACCACAAATATCAGTCTACTTGTAACCTACTTAGAGGACTTTGGGGGCTTCTAAGTGCACTCATAAAGTGGAGATATCAGTACCCTGAACCTGCAAGTTGAAGCCTTATAGGGTTTAGGGTTTAGGGTTTAGTTTAGGGTTTAAGGTTTAGGGTTTAAGGTTCCGGGTTGCAAGGGTTGAGCTTGCCAGGGACTCATCTGGCTGCTTTTTGAAGACTCACTTAAGAGCGGCTTCCTCCTTTGGAGCTCAGTTGGGATCTCAGTAGGGATTATGGTACCCCCTGCCTTATCCCTGTTAAGGCACTGTTAGTATGAGAAGGAAACATCCCAAACCCTAAACCCTAAACCCTAAACCCTAAACCCTAAACCCTAAATATCCCAAGAGCTCAGGTTCGAGTGCTGTTTCGAGTACTGAGAAGTGGGCTCGGTGCATGAGCTTGTCCAGGAGTCGCTGAGAAGTCTTGACCTGCTCTCAGCGTTAGAGGGCTCTGAGCCTCAAAGCCTGTAGACACCTGAACCCCGGGAAAAGGGTTTAGGGTTTAGGGTTTAGGGTTTAGGGTTTAGGGTTTAGGGTTCTCAAGTCTGACACCTTCAGGGAAAAACTGACACGAGTCCACTCAAGGTGGGATCTTCAAGAATTTTGAGAGAGCGAGAATGTAGTGTACCCTTCGCCGGCTCGGCCCTTCGGTCTGGCGTGGGTACTTCAGCTACTTCAGTGTCTTGCGCTCTCGAAGCCCGGCTACACCCTCAGGCATAACGGCCGAGTCCTCCAACTCCAAATCACCCAAGCCCCCAAGCCCAAGCCATAAAGGTATGCGGTATGCGACATAAACCTTGCATGTTAACTCGGAGTTCTAGGGGAAGGAAGCAGAAATGCTAGAAATTCTCAGACACTCGCCAAGTCGAGACAGGATAACTTCGAGAGCATTTAAAGTTTGCTCTTCAGGAATAGTCGCAACCCCGACCAGCGACTGTCAAGACGTAACCCTGGCCCGGGAATCAAGTCTTGTAGGCCCGACGACGCTATGGTGGCGTGGTTCCCCCTCGCCTCTACTTCATGCAAGTCACCGTAAGGCTATTTTCAGGAGCTGAATACCTGGAACAGGCCTTCTGATCCAACGACGTGTGGAGCTCCCCATACCTCGCAGTTCTCGGGCCAGGGGCATGGCCCAGATTGGAGGTGGGCCCTGCTACTCTACCCCCTCAAAAGGCAATGAAAGTTCAAAGCACGCTGGTCCAACAGATTCCTAGAAGAATTTCAAGTCTACCGGGCCCTGTGGAAAGGCTGCTGCTTGTGAAGTGTAGTTTGGATCCTTTCGTGCGTCCACCGGACCCTGAGGGCTCCAAAAGTCGACGTTTGCGGCACACATCACATACGAAGGCTTTGGGTGCACTTGGATTAGGGTTTAGGGTTTAGGGTTTAGGGTTTAGGGTTTAGGGTTTAGGGTTTAGGGTTTAGGGTTTAGAGTTTTATGGTCCATTGTGGTCTTTGCACTGTTTAGATGGCTTGGGGTCTTCGTTTGCGTAGTCCAACTGCGAAAGGAAGGACGAAGCCCTGCTGCTTGTATACTTGGGATGTGAGGTGCGGAATGCCCGCGTGTTCCAAGCCAGTCCTGCCTCCCTAAACCCTGAACCCTAAACCCTAAAACCCTAAACAGTAAACCATGAATCATAAACCCTAAACCCGAAACCCCAAACCCTAAACCCTAAACCCTAAACCCTGAACCCTGAACCCTAAACCCTAAACCTTACCAACCGTCTGCACGCCAAGCGCTTGAGAGGAAGAAAGTTTGCAGGGTCTGAGGTGCCAGGTTTAGGGTTTTGGGGATGATTTGGAGGCCCGGGAAGTACAGCGGCTTCAAAGCAAATCTGGGTCTGTGAAGACTGGGGTAGGTTTGGGGGCCCTTTTAAGGATTATAAAGGGCTTAAGAGTAATAAAAATTGGAAAGTTGTGCTCAAACCTACCCCTGAAGAAAGGGCCGGCGCACATGCCCATGTTGTCCGACATCGCCTGGCTGCGAGCGCGCATGACTCGGCCCATTCAAGCCCTTGGGCCCTAGGTCTACAATGCCCCGTGTGGGTGGCTGACTGGATGGTGCACATGTTCACAGAAATGCTGAACTTGAGCCCGAACCTAACACGGTGCAGCAGATTTCGGTGGCTTGAGCTCTTCAAGGCCCTCTGGATTGGCCTGTGTGCCGGGCTGACACAGGGCAAAAGAAACAAGCTCAAGTGAAACCCTGAAATCCGAAGAGCCTGAGCAACTTTCGAGGAGGCGCCTCGCTGTGGGCTTTGGCCGAACGTTCCTGCTGGTCGTGCGCCTGCAAGCGGGCAACAGCGGCTGTTCCCCCAGTCTAGTCGTGGGCATTATCTTCTAGTATTTGCAGCATGGGCGTCAACCACAGCCTCGGCTCATCCCCCAAACCCTCTGCTCGTCAAACGCTTAGAGTTTGGGGCTGTTGGGAGTGTCGGAAGCCCACTCTGCTGTGTTAATCTTCGGTCGCCGTGAGAAATCAGGCTGGAACCTGGGAATCACTGCTTGCTGCTATAGAAGTGGCTGCCTATGCTTAAACGGCAGACTTTGCATTGGCTCACAATCTCAGTGGACCTGCCATGTTGTCGTTCTCGGGCTATCTGTTGTTATCCCACTCTGAGCCGCATGTCCTTACGTCTCCCGTAAGGCCGGAAAGGGCTCTGTGGATCTTCATTCCATCGTTTTATGGGGGTTTACGACAATAGGGGTACCCCTAAAATAGACCCCCAAATAGTAGGAGTCCACCACTTCCCTTAAAATAAGAACCCTGCCAATAAGGTACCCCTAATTTCGTAAACCCCCATACGTACCAAACGCAGTCCCAGGCCCTGAAGCTCCTTTGCACAAACCTGCAAAGGGAGAGCTCCGACGTTGCAGTTTATGATCATATAGTCTATCATCATATCATGATCTAGTAATCTCATAATATGAAAATAACACTGGTCATCATCATAATATAAAAGATAATAATACTACAACCTTATAGTTGTTACGCGACTGCTGGCAAGCCGAGCAGGCGCCCGCGCCTTTCGATGCGTACCTTGCCTGGCAGAAAGTGGAGCGAATTCACAACTTCCATAAGCACACTCCCACCGTCTGCTTCCCTGAGCCCAGTAGGGTTTAGGGGGGTTAAGGGTTTTTTGGCTTTGTAGTAGTTATAACGAGTCTGTAGGTGATGGAGCCTTTAAAGGGTTGAGGACCTACAGTAGAGCTTAAGTCTGGATACCTATGGATGCTGGGTAGACAGTTCCCCTTTGCGCAAACGGTCTCCGTGCCCCCGCCTCAGATCAAGCTCTGAGGCCCTTCCCGCAGGGAACGGAAGCAAAAGCGTGCCGGCCGGGCGCTTGATACATGTTGTACTGGGCATGTTGCACCCACTCCTTCAGCATCGAGACGCGATGGTTCCAAGCTCACAGTTGTAGATCCTATGTGACATTCGTTTCTATAAGACATTAGGGGATAAACGAACTAAGCCTAGCGGATCTGGGAACAGAGAGTCTTGCAGAATGCGACGCAGCAGCAGGCGTAGTCTGGTGCAGGACTGTGGGCCGCATGTGGGCATGCAGTCCCCGGCAAAGAAGTAGCTGTGTGCACTAGACAGCTTCAGACAGCTTCTGAGATTCGTGAAGAGGCTTCCAGGTCCACTTTAGGGGGCCACACATGTTCAGGGTCATGTGGTGATCAAGAGCATGTTCCTCCAGTTTGTTTCGTGCGACCGCCCGTGTGTTGCCGGCTCTTCCGAAACACGGGTCCGAAGCTAGCAAAGTCCCAAGCCGCACCTCACAAATTAGACGAAGAAACCCGAAAAACCGCTCAACTGCATTCATTCCCAAGCCCTGATTCCACACATCGTCCTGCGTGGTGTGCATGCTCATCCTGCCCCAAGGAGGTGGCAGGAAACCGCCCCGAAGCATTGCTTCTTCAACGGCACTCAGGGGTTCGACGAACAAGTTCGAGGGGGCTCCTAGCCTAAGCGATACCCAACAATAACCAACTTGTCCCCACACCGAGCAGCTGAACAGATGCTTTCCTAGTTCATGGTTGGGAGAATATTAAAATTTACATAATTTTCCTTATTGGGCTTAAGTACCCTTAAAAATGTAAAATGGTACCCAACTATGACAAAGTTTCTGGGCATGGGGCGTCAGGTTGAGGGATGCAGGGTTCTGTTGCCCCAACAAACCTCAGCCCGAGGCTCGCGGTTGGCAATTGCAAGCACTTAAACCCCCCGCCTCCGCCCCCCCCCCCGCGGCGGCCTTGCAGCCTCCGTAAAGCTCCTGCCGAACCCTCAAACTTCCGAAACCCCCCCCCCCCCCCCCCCCCGCCTAGACGCCCGAAACCCCCCTAAACCCCTATAGATCCCCGAAACCCCCCTAAACGCCTAGACCCCGAAACCCCCCCCCCCCCAACCCCACACCCCCTCAATTCCCCATATTCCTCCCCCCCCCTGTGTTGAGCCTTGCCACACGTCTTGTGCTCCGATCAGCGGAGCCGTGTCCGCCGGCGCGGAGGATCTGGCGAAGTTTTGAGCCGGTCGTCGCTACGGAGTCGCTTCTGCCTTGGAGTTGCGAGAAGGGTTAAAACCTAAACCCTAAACCCTAAACCCTAAACCCTAAACCCTAAACCCTAAACCCTAAAGTTTAGGGTTTAGCGTATGGAGGTTGGGATGTTGGGACGTGGGATTTCGCATTTGGGGAAGGGGGGGGGGGGGTGGGGGTGGGAAGGAATTGCGAGCTTCGGCGTCGAGAACTCGCGCTCGCGCATCTTGCACCTCAACTTCGTGGCACTGGCCAACGCAACCGCATACCACGCAACCGAGCCGTGGACCTAAGTCGATTCCGTTAGGCAGTGCAGGACACGCATTCACACTCCTACGACGAGCTAAGCCGACACCAGCCCGGCCCCGCAAACAGCAGGCTGAAACTTTAAACGTAGCCGACCCCCTTCCCAGACCTAAGCCGCAACATATTCCAAACTCGCTCTCCCTCCCTGTCTCTCTCTCTCTCTCTGTCGCTCTCTCTCTCTCTCTCTCTCTCTCGCTCTCTCTGCCCTCTCTCTTTTCTTCTGCGCTTGAACCCCAGGTTGCTGACATCTGGATCGCCACACGGTCCCTCTGTTAAGTGGTCTTCAGTTTTCAAGTCGTAGTCTTTTGTACTCCCCAGTGAGGGGAGCCCACGTCACTTCGTGGCGGGGCGGGGCAACATGCCAAAGAGTACAAATCGGATGGCTTAGCGATCGAAGTCCAGATCTGTACCATGTCTTTGTTCGGTTAGTACTCGGAATCTGGCGTTTAACCTGCTACGATCTCCGAGCAGTTTGTCAAACGAGCTAAACGGGTCAAACATAGTCAAACGAAACAGGCTGCCGCTGTCGCGGGTATAGAGAGAGAGAGGGGATTCGGTGCGGGGTAGTAGGAGAGGAGGTGAAGGAAGGTGAGAGGCAGTGGAAGGCCACGGGTTTTTCAGAGTACTCATGCCCTCCAGAAGGAGAGGGTCCGTCGAGCAGTGCCAGGTGGTACAGGGCGCACTTATCAACAATGCGACGCAGTGGGGTCTTTGAAAAGGACTGCGTTGCAAAAATCCAGGACCGATCGGGCCGCGCGAAGCTGCCGCCTCTCCGAAAATCTGAGCTTCTGCTTTCCCCCCGTTCTAAACTTGCGTGCGCTTCGTCTCCTTTGCAGCTGTTAGGTTGTCCCTTCTTTTTCCTCGATGTTTGTCCTCTTCTTCGTCCTCTTCTTTTTTCTCTGCCTGGCAAGAGCACAAGGAACACTCCATGCTTTTTGCTCCGCGGATCACAGCGTCGCCGGTACATGGCGGATGGTCAACGAGTAGCGCTCCTGCTGAGCGGCACTTGGAGGTTCATGGGGTACTTACAACCCCAACTGTACATACTTATAAGCCCTCCCTTATGGTCCTCTGAGCAAATTAGAGATAACCCCCGTGAGACCTGTACCTACAAGGCCCCACCTATAGCCCTCTAAGTACGTAAGTTTAAATATCGGTTATCGTTGGGGGGGTTATAAGTACCCATGAAGCTCTAAGCACGAATGAGTCAAGGAGCACTCCCAGCAAATGCTACGTCCTGGGGAGGGCCGAACTTGCTGTGTGGGGCCCAACTCATGAAGTCAGGGTTTAGGGTTGGGGCCCACTGCTGAACCCCCCAAAGTGCAATCAATCCAACCTGGGCCCTATGCTGAAATACCTGCCCCAGTTTCATCGGTCCTCGCGCTGAAGAGACCTGACGTCGTGTCAGCATCAAGCACGTCTCCCTTGTGTTAAGCAGGTTCTTCCATGCAGTAATGAAGTATAATGCAGCCAGTCTAAGTTCCATTTGTCATGAACAACACGAGAGGGAGAATTGTCGAGCCCGTTCCCAGAAAAAAGCATCATAGTTGTGCTTCCTCGACAGGCTGGGTTCACGAAGAGCGACATGGCATTCAAGCTGTGAAATCAGAATCGTGCCATGTGTTCAAGACCCGGAGCACACCACACTTTCGACATGTAGAGTTTATCCCAGCAAGTCATTCAAAGCTGCCAAGGGAATACTCACAACCATGAGGCCAGAATGCTTGCCATAACAGGGAAGTAGATTGTGAAATTGCACCATGGGGTTGCACCGACCATGCTGTAACCATGTAACAATGCTACTGTAGAAGTCGGACTGGCGGAGTAGTTGAAGCAGATCTTTGTCCAGATTGGCACCCAAGGCCACTGTGAAATCCCACGATGCCCTTCGCCCTACCTGCACCCTAAAGCCCTCGAACTCGCATTTCATGCCCTAACCTCTGACACCCTCAAAACCTCAACACCCCAGAAGCCCAAGTTGCTGCCCTAAATCTCAGAACCTCCAACAATCCATTCTCAGGCCCGAGGCCCATCGCCCCGCAGCTGCCGCGTGGCCCAAGCACCCCCCGGCGTGGCCTCAGAGGGCTTCTCGTCAGAAAAACATGTAGAAACTACGGAGACTAACATCCTGTGCAACATGGACAGCGACACGCCTGCAAAGAGCTGCTTCAATGCTATTCGCCAGTCGGTGGCCATGCTGGTCCTATTTGCATTTGAGAAGGTGTGGTTCGCCGTTTTCTTGTTCAAGCATTTGTTAAATGTGGCTCAGGTTTTTCTGGTCCTTTTGCTTTTCACCGGTGAAACAGCCACCCACCCACCCCGCACCCCCCCCCTCCCCACAAACCCCCCCGAACCCCCCCCCCCACCCCCCAACCCCCCCCCCACCCCCCCCCCACCCCCCCCCCCACCCCCCCCCCCACCCCCCCCCACCACCCCCCCCACCCCACCCCCCCCCCCCACTCACCCCCCACACCACACCCCCCCCCCCCCCCCAACGTTGTTCTCCGAAGGCAGGGCTCAGGTGTGCTGCCCTGAGCTCTCACTTGTGTCATAATACCCTCCCTTATGGGAATCATATTGGGCTCTCTTCAATCTTGTACCCGCCCCCCCCACCCCACACCCTGAACGGTCGGAAGAGCATGTGGACCCTCTTTTCACGGTCTGTGGATGTTACAAGGAGTCACTCTCCCCAACAATGGTCATAGCAGTCATGCTAGTCATGACTGTCATACTAGTCATACGAGCCATCAAACTCACAAAGCAGTACTACAAGCAATAAGAAGAAAAAAGGGGGGAGGTGCAGCAGCAACTAATGTCCTGTCAGAGATATTATAGTGTCACATTGCGTGGAACCCAGTGGAGCCAACCGAACGAACTGGTAGGCCCAAACGGAGACCATTTTGATGGCTAATTCCCCTGTTAGGAGATGAGCAACTGCCAAAGAGGCTGAGCACCAAGCATCAGGACTCCAGTTGTCCAGGCCCTGCCAGGCAAATTTGGGCTGCTACAGCCTTGTTGGGGCACCACAGGAAGCACCACAGGAAGCTGCATCGCGCGTGCTGAACGGAGCTTTAGTTTGGGGCACACAACATAGACGAGCCCATACTGAAACATTTAAGCCTCCCCCAAGTGCACCAAAACCGATCTTCTGAGTTCACGAGGCTGCCCTCCTGTGCGCACAAGCTGCCTTAAACCCTAAATCCGCCGCGGCAAGATGCTGGTCCTTCAACGTCGAATCGAAGCTTTTTGACGGTTCACCTAGCTTGCCCGATGGTGCCCCAAGCCCAAAGACGCCAAGCCCTGACTTGCAAGGCTTGATGCTCAAAACTCTGTCCAGGACTTTTTAAAAATCCCCAATACCAAAGAAGTGAACAAACGAAGAACAGATAAATAAATAACCCTAAACCCTAAACCCTAAACCCTAAACAATCCCCACCCCGAAGCCCGTGGCACCTGCAAGTCGTCGGCTACCCGGTCTGCTATGCCGTGAAGGTGGCTTTTGTAAGCCTCCCGTTGGTTTAGGGTTTAGGGTTTAGGGTTTCGGGTTTAGGGTTTAGGGTTTAGGGGTTTAGGGGTTTAGGGGTTTAGGGGTTTAGGGGTTTAGGGGTTTAGGGGTTTAGGGGTTTAGGGGTTTCGGCTTTTAGGGGTTTAGGGGTTCAGGGGTTTAGGGGTTTAAGGGGTTTAAGGGGTTTAGGGTTTAGGGCACCATTAACCCTGAAACCCGGTTGGGGAAGTTAGGCTTTGATTCAGCCCAAGTTGCAAGTTGCAAGCAAACCATGATTGCTTGAACTTCGACACATAGACGCAAACACAAAAAACACACACACACACACACACACACACACACACACACACACTTCGGGATTTCGGGATCTCCCTACACATGTAGGGGAAGGCAGAAATATCGTCAATGGTGGAGCTGCCAGCTGCTATGCTAAGCCCAAGCACACTCCCAGTTTTATGAGCTGCCAGCTGCTCTGCCAAGCCCAAGCACGCTCGAATTTGCAGTACGTTTTCAGCACCACACTGTTAGGCTCTTCGTTGGCCGCCCCCTAACAGTGGGTGGAGCGGCCCCCTGCGTACATCTTAAATGAATTCAAATCGACTGATGTGATTTGCTCCGACCCTTGGTCCAACAGGGTTTTGTGCACACTTTGGGCTTGCAGGTTGTTTCGGAGTGGAACTATTCATGGAAAGCACATGCACGAATGCAACTGCCTCCTCTGAGAACACCAGCAAGCTTCGCCTCGAGTCAAAGGGCCACATTACGTGTGTGGCACAGGGGGGTCTTGCAATTTACAGATTTTGCTCCTGTGGCTTGTGTACGCGTTCGGCTGCGGGAGTGTGAAGGATCACTCGTGACGGCACGTGTACAGCGTAGCAGCTGCTGGGCCTTTTGGGGATAGGTTGCTGAGATTGCCGGCTGGCATGGGTTTAGGGTTTGTTTAGGGTTTAGGGCTTAGGGCTTAGGGCTTAGGGTTTAGGTTTCGGGTTTAGGGTTTGGGTTGCTCTTGTTTCACGTGTACCTGCCACAAGGCGGCTCGAGCTGTTGTGCAGTTGACAAGAAAGAGGACGCAGAGGCTTTCCGATCAAGGAGACAAAGGACTATCAGCTTCATAATCAAAAAACCAGGGGGTTTCCTATTGACTCTCCGAGGAGCCTCCCTTCATTGCTGTCATTGCTGTCGTCCCTTAGTTGTGTGATCCTCCGCAACTTGAGAAACTGATCCTTCGCAACCTGTCTGTTGATCTTTTTTGTGTCGTTGCTACGCCCGAGGAGGAGAAGCGCGGAATGACTAGGGCAGCTGTGGACTGAGCGAATTTTGCCCCAAACCCTAAACCCTAAACTTAACCCTAAACCCTAAACCCTAACCCCTAAACCCTAAACCCTAAACCCTACGGTGCCAACCCTAAACCCTACTCTTCTTAAACCCTAAACCCTAAACCTCAGGCCGGTGCGGCGGCACCAGCAAGGAGACGACCGGCGCTTCGTCTCCTGTCGGACGCAAGCTTGCACGGCTTCGGGAAGATTGGCCCACACGTTTTAGGGATTAGGGTTTTAGGGGTTTAGTGTTTGGGGTTTTAGGGTTTCGGGTTTGGGGTTTAGGGTTCTAGGGTTTAGGGTTAGGGTGTGGCAACATGATGCGTCGCCAGGATGCAAAGACTCGAGGTATCGCGTGCCCATGGACAGCAATGGCCAATACATACGCGTGCAAAAGAATATGGAAGCGCATGAGTAGATGTTCGTGCATACAGCTGTTCGTGAGGTTAGTACGAAAAGGACTTTGGGTACATGTGGGGGAGGGGGGGCAACCCTTGCCCCTCCGTGGACCCCTGCTTGGACGCCGATTTTTTGACTAGCCCATAACCGGATTCAGCCGGATGTGGGCAACCAGAAAGGCCTTCTTGGATGCTGGGCCATGTTTGTGATGCTTAAGCTGCTCCTAAGCTTTGTCAGTCGCAGGCGGCATTTACTCCACGGCAACAGACATCAACAGGGGAGGTAGGCACGAGGAGATACTACGGACCGACAAGACAAAGAGCCGACATCCAGACCCGATTTCTACGTGGGGATCCCAGAACTCTGTCGGCAACCTGCCACATGCGCGTGGTCACGCCAGAAGTCGAAGACCTGAGGCCATACAACCCATGGTCGGGGCCGGGACATGCTTTGTGGGGCAAGTTTAAAAGTGAAGAGTTGCTCTTGGGGGATACTGAGGAGGCCTGCCCATGAGGTATTGGCCTTTGTGACATTCATTGTACCAGAACGATTCTGTGCGAAAGCACACGTGTTTTCAAGAGTAGAGGCATGGTCCGAACTCACACTCCCATCTCAATCCAAGCTCCAGATCCTACAACAAGACGATGAAGTTGAAATGCTTGCACTTACCCCCAAGCCCTGGACACGACAACAACTTTAAAAGCCCATGAAGCCTCATACGCCCCAGCCATAAGAATCAGAATCACATACAATGCTGAAGCCAACTCTGAACCACTCTCTTCCAGCACAAGGCAACGCTTAGGCAAGCGCCACGGCGCTGCCCAAAGAGACAATGGCAGCCCAGGGCGAGTAAGCTGGCCCATCCGTATGGGGCAGTATGCCTCAAGCAGTTCGCTTCGCAGCTTGGGCGTCTCACTGTTAGGATTTCTGGGCTTAGGGAGTTTAAGGTTCGAAGCTTGCCTGATGTCCGGTGTCTGTGTCTGTGTCTGTGTCTGTGTGTGAGAGTGTGGTTGTTGCTTACTGCGGCTACTGCGTTGCTCTCACGGATTTCAGCCTCTCATCGCTCAGTCGAGCATTGGTGATCTCTTGGCAAGGATTTTGTGCAAGCCGTGGGCCACAAAACCCGATTTCTTTGGGAAACTTCGGCACTAGATGGAGGCGCATTCGGTTGGTCGAGCATTTTACCATGTCGGATGTTTCGGGTTCAGTTTTGGGCACAGGTTTCAGGTTCAGGCCCTCATGTAGACTTAATCACGAGGGGCGTCGTGATGTCAAGTATTTGCAGGGACATCGGAGGCTCCCATGGCTACGAACGGCTTGCTCCATGAACAATCTTACCGTGCCGGTTTCTGACCTACGAACGATCTCCACCCAATACCCCCCGCCCGAACCCGAATTTCAGCCAAACCCGCCGCTAACCTCCCAGTGCCGGGCCTTGGCCAGGCTCGTAGTGGTTCACCAAGACGTGGTTGGGGATCGGCTCCTGCTCAGGTGTGGCGTTTCGAGTTTGGGGGCCGACATGCAAGCACTTCCTCCTGCCTCTGTGCACGAACACCCCCCCAAATCCCACCCCTGAACCTCTAGCAGATTCCAAGTATCCCAAATTCGCTCCAAACCTACATGCTACCAAGCAATAACTTCACCCCCCCCCCCTTATACCGGACCTATGTAAGCCCAACACTCTGGAAGCTGATTTTGGGTGGTTGCTTAAATTAGAAACCATTGAGGGTGCCTCTGCTAAACGGATCTTGACGCAGAGACCGTGAGAGACCATGAATGCCCTGTGCCAAGCCCGCTGCCAGCTCGGCAGCGTCGCCCACTGCAAAACAAAGCTCCTCGAGCCAGGGCCTTTGCTCTAAGGCTTGAGAAGGGCCGAGGTTAGTCGCCGAAATGTGGGTTTGGGGGTGGGGGGGGTGGTAGTGGGGCTGAGCCCCCACAGTGAGTCGTGAACTGGCCCCGAACATGTGGGCAAAACCTCGCAGGCTTCGCCAAAGCATCGATTCTGAAGCTCTATCTCGAGCCCCCTGCGGCAGTGCTTCAGGAAGGAACGGCGGCCTCACAAAGGGGCTTGGGGGACCGACTTCAGAGCATACCCCAGATCTTCCAAAACCCCTTAATTAAGGTATATACCCTAATTCATAGGGGTATATTCCTTAATTAAGGGGTTTGGGACCGAGTGCAGAAGCTTGAGCAGGTCTATCAAAGTCTGTGAGCTCTACGCAGACACGCAAGCATCGAGGCACGCCATCCTGCCCCTGGAAATCTAAACCCTAAACCCTAAACCCTAAACCCTACACCCTGAACCCTGAACCCTGAACCCTAAACCCTAAACCCTAAACCCTAATCCTCCCCGAACTTGTTGCGAACAAACACAGCTTCCATCACCCCGCGCACCCCGGATCACCGCCGTACCGCGCCGTCCGCTTCGTGCGCAGCACGCGGAAGTCGGAACGCCTTAGTGGGCCACTCTGGGCCACCCCTGAGATTTACAGAGGAGCCAAATTGGTTGAAAGTTTGAAGCCGACTTTTGGTATAGACCCGTTGACCCTCTCGAACTTAAGGCGTTGTGGACCTTCTTGCTACTGGGCTGCGGCTACTCGTTGCTACTAGGACTTACATGCCTAGTCATGGATATTCATTGCCAGTTCGTCTGCAGGGATTGTCAAACGCAGTCATTGACAGGCTCGAGCCACGCTAAACCGTAAACCCTAAACCCTAAATATAAGCTCTTCCACGCTCGTTCTCTCTACAAGGCTCGACCTGACAGGCTGCGATGGGACGGGGGGCATCCCAACTTCTTGCTAGGGAGACCCATGTCCTAGCTGGAAAGGTGCCTCAAGCAGCATAGATGGCTGACATTCTCCACCGGACCCATCAGGACTACAATCATGCGCACATTGCCCCCTTCCTGGGCCCTCGATGCCCCCCAGTGTGGATTTGGGAGCTCACTAGCGTACCTTTGGCACAAATTTCCTGTGCTCTCCTGAACCACTGCATGGAGCTCACGAGGTCTACAGCCTTGTCTGGGCTGTGGGACTCTCATGCTTTGAGACACGTCTCAAAGGACTTCACCTACCTACTCACAAGTATTTGTATGGTTCGATGCCCTCCGATCACATGCTTTGCTCACAAGGCTTGGAGTCTTAGAGGGTTCCAGGACTGATGGATGCGAACGCCCCTCCGCTCCGAGCACACCACCGCCGCCGCAAGTTGCGCAGCAGAATCTCCTTCAGACGTTCTGCCCTAAACCCTAAACCCTAAACCCTAAACCCTAAACCCTAAACCCTAAACCCTAAACCCTAAACCCTAAACCCTAAATGAAAGCCGTCAACAGGGGTCTGCTGCTCGTGGTCCCTCAACTTGCTGTCTGAGGCAAGGCTTCCAGGAGGCTCATGCAAGGACAGGGAGGACCTTTCTTGGGAGAGCTTAAGTTGAAACTTCAGCTGGGTGATTGTCAAAATTATGGCCCCTTTTTTGATCCCTATTATACTACGGCACCTAAGATCAAGGGTACCCCAAAAGGGATCATAATTTTGACAGCCACCCAGCTGTACATACACAGCCCCTGGCAGGTCCTCGGCCTCTTCGGGAAGCCAATCCTACTTTGCGCAGACGGATAACTACAAACTCATTAGGGTTTAGGGTTTAGGGTCTATGGTTTAGGGTTTAGGATTTAGGACTTAGGGCTTCAGGATTCGCACTTTCGGGGTAGGATCTGGGCCCGAGCCCCAACGAAGCCTTTGTGCCTCAAACGTCTTCCTAACTCTATCCCAGATGCGTACCAGGCTGATTTGAGTACCAAGCATGTCAGTCATGAAGGATGTTTCCTAGCCATACCAAGGTATTTAGACACTACAAAGGTGGCATGCCACTATGCGGCTCTTTGCAGAACCTTGTGAAGCTCAACTTATCTTCATGCGCGCCAGAAAGCTCGTGATGCCCTTTCATCGAGATCCTACAAGAAAGTCATAGAAAGTCTTACAGTAAAGAATCTCGACTGTTGATCGGGTGCTGGACTCTCCCGCCAAACACACACACACAGCACAAAACAAAACAAAATTCAAAACAAACAAAAACAAAACACCAAGTTTTCCATGGAACCCGCAGCCTCGACTCTCGCACCCCGAGAAACCGTAAAGAACCGAAACGCGTCACGTGCAAATCTCAAAACGCCCGACGGTCCCAGACGGACCACAAAGCATCCCAAAAAGCACGGACAAGCATCCTCCCAAACCCCCAAACGCCATGTGCCATCTCACTCTATAAATTAAATTCGTCCCAATTTACCCTAAACCCTACCTAAACCCTAAACCCTTATGCAGGCCACCTCGGCTAGGCGCACACTGCGCAGTGCCGCGACCGCCTGCGGCGCTGGCCGGGGCAAGAGCCCCAAGGCTTCCTCCGGCCTGGGGGAGATAGGGTTCAGGGTTTGGGGTTTAGGGCCTTTCAGGGTTTAGCGTTTAGGGTTCAGGGTTAGGGGAAGAAGAATGCAAGAGTTGCAAGAGAGCACCTTTTGCAGGTGCGAACTTTACTTGGGGGGTTTAGGGACGTGCGGGCTTGCAAGGGCGTGTAGCAAGCAAGGTGACTTTCAGGTGCTTCATCGGCCTTTCAGGAAGGTTCCTCGTGAGTTCGTGTGAACCGTGAGCAGCTGTTATTTGGCGCTGTGGGCTTGAAGTCAGAACCCTAAACCCTAAACCCTAAACCGTTTTCGGATTTTTAGGAGGCTTAGTATGCACGGGGTTCTGAAGGCCCTAGTGCTACTGCTACGAGCTACAACGCATGTTGACATACCGTTTCTGCGCATTGTGTTGCGAGACAGTCTCAGGTATAGTTTCTGACGAAAAGGCATCACCTTTGTAAACCACGTACACGAACTGAAAAACAAAGTGTGGGAAATGTATGTTGTGAGCTGAACAGCTGAGCTTCCTGGTAGCTCACCTCGGTACTCTCAGCTCATGGCCCTTCATCTGCGCTTTCTGCAACCGCCTCTTTGGGCGGCACCTCCTCGAAAGGACAACAAATCTGACCATTTGGAGAAAGGGCTGCTTCGCAGTTCGGTTTCTGAGGTTGCTCACCATGTATCAGACGGCAAAGATACAAGGGGAGTCTTTCGTCTTTCGCTTTAGCGAAACGTGTGCCACCAAGCTACCAGAATTCCCGCAGCCAAATCCTGAAACCCCAAACCCACAACCGCTCCGAACCCCTTAAACTAAGACTTCGCGGCGAACGACCACATAGGTTTGAGCTTTCCAGATCGAAAGACCTTCCCTCCACTGCCATGGCACGCGCAGGCCTTCGCCCGACGTATGAGGGCCTGGCTGCATGTTGCTTCGCCAGATACGCTGACATACTCGTCTTGCGACTGGGATGGAAGATGCTTTACCTTAGTTGTCCAGTACCTAGGGGTTTCAAAGGTTAACCTTTGAGATTATAAGGGGAATATATTAACCCAAAAAGGTTAAAGGTTACCTACTCTACTACTAAGTTACAGCCCAGGTCAGACATGTTCACAAGGGGTGGGCCAGGCATCTGGATCATGAGAGAGCTTGCCCAGAACTGGCTAGACTAGCATCAGACTTTCTGTTCAAGGGGGGTACAACTGCATGCAAGAAGTCGTTATGATCTATGCACCCCTGAACGCCCTAAACCTCAAGCCGCGAAGACCCCAGCTTCAGCAAAGACCTCACGACACTTCCCCCGCTTGCCTTCATTCTTGTGCTGGCGAAGAGGCAACTCAGAGATCCATGTAGGGTGTCCGGGGTCACTAAATCGCGGTGTCGAGTCAGTTGACTGTCTGTCCACAAGCAGACTGCTGTGAGATTGGCACCCTAAACCCTAAACCCTAAACCCTAAACCCTAAACCCTAAACCCTAAACCCTAAACCCTAAACCCTAAACCCTAAACCCTAAACCCTAAACCCTAAACCCTAAACCCTAAACCCTAAACCCAGCACAAAGGACAGGTGCCGTGAGATTTGCACTCGAGCTTCAGGCTGCTGCCTTCGGGTCCAGCTCGCTCTGGACTAGGCGCTAGACATCTTCACAGGCACCATATGCCACCGTGATTTCTCATGTGAAAGCTAGTGAAGCCGAGCTGGTTGGGGCCAAATTTGCCAGCAGCAGCAGATGATGATGTAGCTAGGGCGAACCAAGTCAAATCAGGAATCAAGGTCACACGGCATTGAGGGAGAGCTACCCACTTCAAGACCAGAATCGTGCACCCCTGAAACCGAGCCTTAAATTAATCCCAAAAAACCGTCGACACACCGGAACCCGGCAAAGGGCTTCGTCAGGCTGGATTCCTTTCTCCAAGAGCTGGCGGCATTGCCCTCCACAACGCTTGGGATCTCATTGTCTGTTTTTTGTGGATTTCCTTCTGATCATCCATAAGGTGGCCTTCTACTCTCACAAGAGCACCCCCTCCTCACCAGCATGTGGCAGGCGAGTCCATAACCGCAAACCCAGGATACGAGACCAGTTGGGGTTTCAGAGCGTCTTCGTCCGAAGTGCGGGGCTTGTGGCTTTTGGTGCAGCTTGGCTTGGCTCAGGGTTTGGCTTGGCTTGGGCCTTGGCTTGCTGCTTGGCTTGGCTCGGCTTTTGGCTTAGTTTTGTTCGGCCCCAAAAAGTGCAGGCTGTTTTTGTTTATTATAAATTTCCTGGGTGTGTCTTGTTGCAGCCTGCCCTATGTGCAAACACAGTGGGCTTATGCCGGGCCTAAACCAGGTTCATATGCGTTTGGAGGCAAGCCCTCTTTGATGGCATATGCTCTTCAAAGCCAGCTTGCACGTCGTAAAAAAGTGCTCCTACGGGCTTTAAGCAACTCCTCTTGATGGCATGATGTGCTTCAAAAAAGCTTGGGGCGCAAACTGCACCTAACAAAGGGCTCGTTGGGGCAGTTGGGGCACGGATTTCTGAGCAGAATCATCCAGTTCCGTCTGAAAGGATAGTGGTCACCCTCCAAGAACTCGTGAACATTCACGCTATTGTAATTTGGGTGTACGTGTTGAACTTCAGAGCTTGGGATTTCGGGCTTCGAAAGCTTCTAAACGGGATATACTTCCGCAAACTTATACGACTTCCGAGTTTAAGAGATCCTCGGCCAGAGCCTTGAACTTAAAATCGAGTAGCCTTCTCGGCAATTCGAATCACCTCATCACCTTACCTCGATACCCCCAGAGACAAAGCCCAAACTCCTGAAGCGGAGCAGGAGGAAATCCACTCGATGCTAAAGCCTACGCCCCTGTTGACTGTACATTGACAGCTTCTCAGAATCGGGAAAGAATCTGTTTTGTGTCATTTACTTATTGTTCTCCACACAGCTGCTTTAGGGCAGCAGCTACTCCGCTATAGCAGCCTCCGAACATCACTATATAAGCATCCGACCCCGGTCAGAACCCGAGACAAGAGCTCGCGGATGCTATGATGCGAGTCTGAAAGTCAAGCCTGAAATTGCCAGAACGAGCGTGCAGCGCCTCACGCTACATTCTTCCGCCCTGGTTTGTGAGAAGCTGCCCGGCAATGTACTGAGCAGATGCTAGAGAAGCTGGGGCAGCGACGCCGTGGGCTCAAGATCGTCAGGTGTTGAGCATGGTTACCCTCTTTCATACGGATACCACAGATCGCTCCTGGGCTCTGTGTCCCTCACGTCCTGGCCCCGAAAAGGCACTGTTTTTTGGCTAGGGGAGGATCGCCATGCGTCGCTACCCCTGATGCCTCCGAAACATCGGCATGGCAGTACCGCAGACCCCTTCCTACGCACTGGACCTATCGGCTGGAGGATGCTGTGGGCAGGATAGATTCTGCGCTTAGGGTTTAGGGTTTAGGGTTTAGGGTTCAGGGTTTAGGGTTTAGGGTTTAGGGTTTAGCTTCAATACCCTTGCAACCACCCCTCCTGCAAGACATATCCAACGCAACCTAGCCGCTTCAAAAGACGATCTCGCTCCACCCGCACGCGGTGCAGCGGTGGACCAGTGCAGTCTCACCACTGGCCTAAATTCACGCGAGGCTTTTGGGCCTTATGGCACCCTAAACCCTGAACCCTAAAACCCTAAAACTCTAACACCCTGAAACCCAAAAACCCTAAAACCCTAAAACCCTGAAACCCTGAAACCCTAAAACCCCAAAAACCCTAAACCCTCATGGCTCATAAACGACGATGCATGTCGTGGTTGATGCTCGGTGGGTGCGTCTTCTGGGGCATTGATGATGGGTCAGCAGGGATTACCATCCAGATAGGGCTGTAGGATAACAGCCACGAGTTGGTCAAGGATTGCAACCTCCTAAATCCAAGACTCTAGTGCCAAAGGCCCTCAACAACATCGAAGTTCTGAGTTACTGTAGAAGGCGGACACCGCCCTCGACTTGCGCAAGCGGGGCGGCCCCGGGACATGTTGGAAGATCAGGAAGTGGATAAATTCTGATGGCGTGGACGTTTCAATATGAATCATTTTTTGGTTGCTCAGTGAGAGAACTGCCGTCTTAAAGTTTATTCGGCAATTAACGGTATAAATAACATGTGCACCAAAAAACGCACTTGTCAATGACATGACACACGCAACTCACGCAACTTGCAATGCGCCTCGAAGTGGCCACGCTTCGTGCAACCACCCTGTTGGTGGCGCACCTGACCAAGCCATGGCTATTGCTCGTATATACATATTTATATATATATATACATACAATGTACAGATGCATTTGTTTATAAGGTTCTTAGGGCGCATTATATGTATACGTATATATCATGGTCAGCTTAGTTAGCTTTCTAGAATCTCTCGCCGCGCTGAAACCGTACCCTGCTTTTGGCTAAAGTCAGCGTCTTGCATGGCTGAGATGCTTCGGTTGGGAATCCAAACGCAATGCCTATTTCGTCGTTGCGACTAGATACTTCGCAGCTGGCGCCCTTTTGTTGGTTTGGGGTCTTAGCGTAGTACTGGCACGATTCCTCAGCGTCTTGCTGCCGTCTGGCCAGAGCACGCACTGGCAACATGCACGTTATCGTCGTTGTGCAGGCAGGGATGCCCTGTCCACTCGCACACGCTGGCAACGTGGACGTTATCATCGTGCCTGTGTGTATGCTCAGGTCATAACATGGATGTTGTGATCGTGCGGGCATGGATGCTCTGGCTGATCGATGCAGTGGTAACACGGACGTGCTTATCGTTCGGGCATGGCTGCTCTGGCCAATGGGTTCTTTGGGCATGGTTGCTCTGGCCAATGGAGTCTTTCCAACAGAAACGGAAGTCCAAAGACGCCAAAAGCTGGTCCCTGTTGCGTTCTCGGCCCATACCGTAGACCCTAATTGCAAGCCTTACATCCTCAAAAAGACCTAAACCCTAGAAACCAAAAACCCGAAAACCGTAAAAGCCCGATAAACCCATTAACCCTAAACCATGGGGGGTTGGGGGGTTCAGGGCGCAACCACACCCCAACAAGCACGAGACGGTCCTCGTTTACTAGCGCAACATGCCAGCCATCAGTACATCAATTCCTTTGGGTTGTTAACAGCAGTCTCAGGATTGTTGACTGCAGTCTGGTGCCACGCCTACCAGTTTCAGTGAGCTGGCTCCTTGATTAATTGCATGCGGCTGTTCTATTCAAACAGGGGCAGACTCCCAGCATGCTTGCGGGCCAAGCAGCTCATATGGGACGGCTGCAAAACTAAATCTGATCCCAGCGTTCTTTGCTGTGATCACTTGGCTTCGTCAGCCCAAGTGGAGCTTACCCAAAAAGGCCTCCTTTCATCTGTTGCTGACCGGCAGCGGTGAGGAAGCCCTCACGGATCTGGGAACCCAGGTCTGCGACGGCCGAGGGCCCGTGCGGGACCACAATGGAGCCGTGGCTGCCGGCAAACTCCTTCAGCGTGTCCAGATACCTCAGTTCCAGGAGGGGCTACTAAGGCCTTAAAATCCCCCATAATGAACCCGAAAAAAGGGCCTTTAAAGGGACTATAGGGTATGATAGCCCATCCTGGTTAGCTGCGGGAGCAATGGAAAGCAGAGTGAGGGTATGAGTAAGGTAGGAACAAGGCGCTGGGTCATGATCATCATGTGCATGGCCTCTTTCTCGGACATGCCGCTGTCCTTCATGAACTTCATGGAGTCCTGGAATCCCTGTGCCATGGCCGCGCGCATGTTGGCCATGCCGACCCCGGCCAGGCGCTTGGCCTCAGCATCAGCCTCCGATGCCTCACACACAAGGCGATCAGGGACGGAGCAGCCAACGGAAACAAGTGTGGTTTCAGGTGCTGTCCGCTTCAACTCTGCAACACTTCTGGAGCTGCAGGGTTTTGACTTAGGACAATGAGATGCTTCTTATGCTGGCCCCGCCTGTTGATACTGTTTGTCGTGGTTCAGTGTTTTGTGCTGCGCCGTGTCTTTTGCTATGCCCTTCCCGCCCCTTTCTGTTGTGGGTGTTTCTTTCTTCATGCTGACGAGGTGTTTCTTGTTGTGTTTGCCCAGTTTTTGCTGTTGCGCAAGCCGCTAGCGACTTCTGTGTCTGGGGCCGAGCTTGAGCCCCAGCATCACAACTTATAGGGCTTGCGGTTGCTTGTGAAACGAAAGGGACCATGTTTCTACAACTATGAGCAAGCCGTGGCCAGGCTGTTGCTTGATGCAAACGTGCCCGGCCTGTTAAAAACATGGCTTGGCTTTGGCTTGGCTTTGTCATATAGCATGCAGCCCCACCCAACCCCCCCTTCCAATTGCCGCCCCACCAAAAACAAGACATGCTTGGTTGGGGCGGCTGTGGCCGGGCTGATGTTTGATGCAAGTGTGCCCAATGTGGCTTGACTTTGGCTTGGTTTTGTTACATTGCAGGAGGGCTCCTTTCTAATAACGGGAGGACTGGGGAGCATAAGAAGTCTAAGGTCAGCATAGGAATAACTTCACGCAATGGAGCTAACCTGGAGCATTAGAAAAAACATGTTCGAGGATAAGAGCTTGCAACAGCTTCTGGCGCACGGAGAGAAGAAGCAAAAGGGTATGGCACAAGAAAAGCACCCAGTCCTTTGACTTCACTACGCTCGCCTGCCACTTGTTTCTTGGTTTAAGTTTACGGCTTGACGACCGCATTTTTGAAGTCTAAACGCCGTTTTAACCTTAGAGGGCGGCCAAGTAGTACAAAAGGAAGCCCATGGAAGGTCCATCATATGCCGACAACTTTTCAGAGGCTTGATCCTCAAAATTTCAAGCACTGCCTGTAGGGAGTCTTTTGAGCTAGACCCTAAACCCTAAACCCTGTATAACCCTAAAATCCTAAACCCCTAAACCCTAAACCCCAAGCCCGGTGGTGGGAGCTCTGAAAGGGCAGACATGCTAGATTATATCAAGCAGTGTTGGCATCTGGAGAGAAGGAGGGAGCAGGACATGCAACTACAAACAGCCAGTGGAAACTGCCGTACTTTTCTGGGCCGGCCTTGATCTTCAGCAGCTTATCAGCCTCGCCTTTTTCAAAGGCCGCTTCACGCTGCCTCCGCGAGGCGTTGATCTCGTTCATGGCATCGAGGACGGACCTCTCGGGCTGGATGTCGGTAATCAGCACATTGATCATGTCGTAGCCGTACTGGCCCATGGCCTTCTTCACAGAGTCCAGAATCTCCGCGACCATCTTCTCTTTGGCCTCGTAGCTCTCGTCGAGGGTCATGGTGGGCAGTGTAGACCTCAAGACGTTGTCCACCTCCGCTTTGATCTGCTCCTGCGGGCTGGCGATGTCGAAGACCGCCACCTTCACCATGTCTTTGAGTATGCGGTACTGCACCGCTGTGGAAACGGACACCGTAACATTGTCTTTGGTCTTGCAGTCCGATCGGCACATCTGCTGGTTCACCGCCAGTGAGACAGACTGCACAGTGGTGCAAGGGAAGCAAATGCAGCTGCAGCCTGGTTCTTGCATCCCCTGGTATTCCCCGAACTTCTGAACCACGCCGATGGACCCGGTGTCAATGCATGAGAGGCAGCAGCACGACATGGCCGCGCAAGGGTCTACTCTTGGACTTGCAGGCGTCAATGTTTAACACCCTGCTCGGAGCCCTGTGTCGCAGCCGTGATGACAAGAACTCGACATGACTAACATCTTCTTCACGTCACGTTGGGGAGACCTAGCTGGATCATAGCCGCTTTGTGTTGGATTGCGTCCTCTCGGCACTGGCTTCTCCTTCCTAATGTACCAGGCTCTTGAAGTTGAACATGGCATCGCTTGCCCTAATATGTGAGGACCCACGATGCTCCCTGTGCCTCTGCGCTCCCAAGCTGCTCGCAGATGTCGTCCAGTGACAGCAGCTCATCCATCAACGTCACGCGCATCTCCTGATCAAGACCCTTGCAAGAGCATACGATGGGAGCAATCGCGACAGCTGCCGCTTCGCAGGTTGGGAAAAAGCCGACACTTGCGGATGAAGTAGTAAAAAGCAGTTGCTACGTCTGGATGAATGAAAGGTGATCACGGTGGCTGAGCTTCAAGTGGTGAAGCAGTGGCTTGGGGCTGCTTCTGGGATGTACTAGTGTCAAGGCTTCAGAAGACCTAGTCGTTCGAAGGTAGGAAGGCCAAATTCCCGCAGCTGAGTCGAATAGCTACCGAATCTACACGCATAGTTTTTGGGAGCCTCCAGCAGGGACTGTTTGAGCAATCTCCCACATATTTCACGATCTTTGTGCAGCTATTTTTCAAACCTTAGCCACAGGTGCCTGCATCCCACCACTTTTCTCACTGGATCCCAACGCGGAATCTTAAGCTGTAAACCTGAAAGAAACAAGTCTGAAATATTCTGAAATTTAGACACGACGCTAGACCCGAGCCGCCTAGCATTTAAGCCCAAGCCCCAACGACTCAAATTCCTAGGGTAGTTGCATGGTCCCTGAGTATGCGCCCCCCACATAAACCCCATAACCCTAAACCCTAAACCCTAAACCCTAAACCCCATTCATACTTCAGATCCCTTTGCAGAACTTAAGGGACCGTGTAGCCACATCAAAGCACTAAACCCTAAACCCTAAACCCTAGACCCTAGACCCTAAACCCTAAACCCTAAACCCTAAACCCTAAACCCTAAACCCTAAACCCCACACCCTACACCCTACACCCTAAAGCTTAAACCCTTGGGTCCCTCTGGCACCTCGCAGTGTGAGCATCGCAGCTCGCCTGTCCGGTTGCGCAACTTTCGGAAGGGCCAACTTGGGGTTTAGGGTTTAGGGTTTAGGGTTTAGGGTTTGGGGTTCAGGGTTTAGGGTTTAGGGTTTAGGGTTTAGGGTTTAGGGTTTAGGGCTTGCAGTAGGGTTTAGGGTTTTGGGGCCTCTGAGGCCAGACTGCAAGGGCTCAAAGGGTTTAGGATTAAGGGGCATTACTTGGGATTTTTGTTGCTCTTTTTTTGGGGGAATTTGGATGGTTGCTCTAGGGTTCTACTGGGGTTTGGGGCTCAGGCTTTAGGGGTGTTGGGGTTTAGGGTCTAGGGTTTGGGGCTTTTGAAGTTTCGGACAGCCCCTCCACGAGCCCTTTGTTGCCGGGGGTGTTTGGTCCGAGAAGAGCGGCAAGGCTGCGGATGCTCTAATGGAAAAGGATGCAAACTGTAGGGGTTGACTATGTTTCTACACCCCATGCCAGCGCACGGCAAAGCCGAGCTGTGGACTGAAATGGTGGCACAAACCGTTGCGAATGGCTTTGAGTTGCGCAGAGGCTTGTGACTCAGCTGCCTGCCAGAGAAGACATTGACGTTCTGCACAATCGGCGGTTGCGATGCTACCCCGTTGTCGCATTCGGACTGCATGTTGCAGCCTCCCCTATTTCGTTCGTCGGCATTTCCTTCGGCAGATGTGAGGTCCGGGCCCTCCCGGCATCCTCGCTGCTCGAGGTGAGGATTTGTGCCCCTCCACGTGGTCCCTTGTTTGACGATGCTTAAGGTGCAAATCAATCTCTCGCTCGCTCGCTCGCTCTCTCTCTCTCTCTCTCTCTCTCTCTCTCTCTGTTCCTTCCCGACTCCGAAGAGGAGGCCGCCCTGTGTCTCCCTCGCCCTCGCTCTCTCGCTCTCTCGCTCTCTCGCTCTCTCGCTCTCTCGCTCTCTCGCTCTCTCGCTCTCTCGCTCTCTCGCGCTCTCTCGCTCTCTCGCTCTCTCGCTCTCGCTCTCTCGCTCTCTCGCTCTCTCGCTCTCTCGCTCTCTCGCTCTCTCGCTCTCTCGCTCTCTCGCTCTCTCGCTCTCTCGCTCTCTCGCTCTCTCGCTCTCTCGCTCTCTCTCTTCTTCTTCTTTTTCTTCTTCTTCTGCTTCTTCTTCGACGCGCTTTAGAGTCCCCCCCCGCAGGAGGAACCCGGCCAGCTCTTTCTCTCTCTCTCTCTCCCTCTCTCTCTCTTTCTCTCTCTCTCTCTCTCTCTCTCTCTCTCTCTCTCCACACGCTTCGCCCCCCAGAGGGGAGCCGCCCCGACTCTTTCTCTCTCTCTTTCTCTCTCTCTCTCTCTCTCTCTCTCTCTCTCTCTCTCTCACAGTTCTGCACGCATCTGCTGCAGCTACATGCAAGCGCTGAAGTCCATGCTTGGCATGACCTCATGAAGTCCAAATTCAGTCTCATGGGGGACTGTTGGACAAGAGGCAGCAGTGATGCAACAGATGCTATGCCAAAAAAGTTTGCAAATCATGTACACCGCAGGGTCCATTCTACAGCTTATGAAACACACTCATGGTGTGCTGGCTGTCCCCGGCAACTCTGCTGCGAGGGTGTCCAGGAAAGACCAAACACCCTTACGTCGCAAAACCCTAAACCCCAAACCCTAAACCCCAAACCCAAACCCTAAACCCTACACCCTAAACCCTAAACCCTAAACCTTAAACAGCACCAGAGTGGCCCACGGGCCTGCATCGTTCTCCAGCCGCCCGTCTCCACAAAGTGGGCAGTGTACACCGGGCAGGAGGTGCTGCTCGAACAAGGCGCAGTCCTGAACTGTATTTCGGCTTGAGGATTTCGGGTTTTGGGTTTGGGGTTTAGGGTTTAGGGTTTGGGGTTTCAGGTTTAGGGAAGCTGGACGCAACCGGACCCCAGTGCATGCCCTCGAAACCCTGTGAAAGCCCAGATGCACTTGAAGGATGCTTCAGGGTTTAGGGTTTAGGGTTTAGGGTTTAGGGACCGTGATATGGTTTCTTTCCACATGCTCGAGCAAGATGTGTTGATCAACTACTGTCGTGAATGCAAGATCCTCTCCATGAAGACCCAGCGACAGTTCCTCATCAACGTGGGCTAAGAATGTCGCCACGCTTGCAATCGACGTTCCCTCCCCCGGCCTCTTCATTCTGGGCTTCGGCAAGGTGCTGTGCCTCATCCTCGCACATCGGAGGATGTGGAGAACGTCTTTCCACGATATTCCCATGCTTAATTAAGCCACAGCCACTGTTTTTTGGCTTAAAACCAAAAAAAAAGAAGGCCACAGGATGCTTGGGATCCGTGCCTGTGCTCGCTGCACTTCGGCACACAGCTCCAGGTATATCTCCTGCTGGCGGGTTCAGCACATGTTGGCAGAACTGTTCTCAGTCAATGGTCGGGAGTGCATCGAACGCTCGGTGCTGGTTTTGGCGCTTGAGGGGTTGCAAGACTGCAGGAGCACGGCAAGTTGGACTAACTTTCCCTGGGCCAAAGTCATCTCCAGCTTAAATTGGAAAGTCTGGGGGTCTCTTCGGCTGGAATGAGAGATCCTCAGCCCCGAAACTTACATACACTAGACTTCACTAAAAGTTAAGCTGCACCCCCGACCCCAAACCCGGAGAGCTTGTCCTCCTCCAGGGCAATCATGGCCTGACACTTCTGCGGAGGAGGATTTTGAAGTCCGGTTTTCCAGGCTGGTTTCTGTCACACGATGAACGACCCCTGCATAGCACATACCACGCGGAGAAAGTGAGGTCATTGTTCAGCTTCGGGTTTTTTCGGTAAGGGCGCGCAAGCTCGTTGAGTTACTGTGCCTTTTCTCTTTCTGCCGCATAGCAGCCACCGCAAGGTAAGAGCTACAGGGGAGTAGGAGGCGGGGTTGAGGGGGGGGGGGGGGGGGGGGGTATGATGAGCACAGGGCTTGGCATAGGCCCGACCATCAGAGGATCTGCGAGGCAACGTGCCGCAAAAGGTGTTTACACAGACACAGCCCGGTGAAAACCAGACTCAAAAACCCCCTGCTTCTTAGTAGGGAATGAGGGAATGAGGTACCCGGTACCCTATATAACTCCTTGAGGGCCCTGATTCCCTCATTCCCAGCGAAGAACCAGGGGGTGTTCTTCCTAGAAATACATGCCTCGCCTCTTCGTCGAGCCACTTGTCTGGTGGCACTTCCTCCGCAAGTCAGCAGGGCTCCCGTTCAAATCGGGAGGGCCGATTAAAGGGCTTGGGCTTGGGCACAACAAGCATACCCTGCTCACACCAGCGAACGTAGACTGCCTTGGAACGAACTGGGTCAATACAGACGTACTGTGACATAAAGATCTCACTGGCTGTGGTACGTGGTCCTCGAGACTTAGCAGAAGTCTTGAAAGCTTTACTGAGATCAAGAGCCCAAGCCAATTCTGAACCAATGCAGTACACAAGATGCCGTTGATGTGCTGCTTAGAAGGCCCAGGGCCTTGCACAGAGGTCATCCGACATGCTGCGAGCGCGAAGATTTCAAAGATCTGACATCAGGTTGTTACCAGCCAACCTGGTCGCACCCTGTCAAGAGGCAGCCTTGGGATCCAATGGTTTATTGCGGGTTTAGGGTTTAGGGCTTAAAGTTTAGGGTTTGGGTTTAGGGCTTAGGGTTTAGGGCTTAGGGTTTAGGGTTTAGGGCTTAGGGTTTAGGGTTTAGGGTTCGCGTCGGACTGCGTTTTTCGTGCCGTGTCGGACTGTCTAGCATCGCCCTCAGAGGCTTCAAGCCAGGCTACTCACGCGCAACGAGCGCACCGACTCCAAACCACTGAGCCCCTGAGCCGGAAATCTGCAGCGGACCTCCGAGAAACCTTAATAACATGACCCTGTGAGCCTCTTCCTGCACAAAGCGAAGCTGGCACACGGCGTAAGGTTTTTTGGAGTCTACCCCCCGCGCTCCTGTGCCTGGACGACCTCATGTGCCAGCTGGCGGAGTTGACCATCCGTGCCTCGGTGGTGCAAAGGAGGCAGGAAGGTAGCCTAGTCAAATTGAATCAAATTGAATCAAATTTAGATTTGCGCTACGCAAGCTAGACAAACGCCGGACAGCACAAGCAACCCTAAAGCCGAAGATGCCGCACATGGTCTGCTATCTGGTCAGCAACATGGTCAGCTACATGGCGAAGGAAGTGGGTAAGAGTGTTTTTTTTTGTTGCGGGTGTTTTTTTGCTGTGGGTGCGGGGGCGCGTTTTTTTTTTGCTGCGGGTGCGGGGGCGCGTTTTTTTTTTTTCTGCGGGTGCGCGGGGGCGCGTTTTTTTTTTTGCTGCGGGTGCGGGGGCGCGTTTTTTTTTTTGTTGCGGGTGCCGTGGGGGCGCTTTTTTTTTGCTGCGGGTGCGGAGCATTTTTGCTGTTTTCTCTCTATTTTTACTATGAAAACCTTTATTTTCTCTAATTTTCAATAGGAAAACCTCTTTCTCCTCTATATTTGAATAGGAAAACCTCTTTCTTCTCTATATTTGAATATGAAAACCTCTATTTTCTCTACATTTAACATGAAAACCTCTAGTTTTTCTAATTTCTCTATACTTCAATTCGAAAACCTCTATTTCTCTCTATTTTATAATTTTTGTCTATGTCGTCATAGTTTTCCTCTATATTTAATGAGGAAGACATGAGAGAGGAATACATGAGAAACTTATTCTCTGTGTTATCTCAATATGTGACTTGCAATTTTTGTTCCTCTTGTCCTAATTTTAATAGGAAGCCCATTATTTTCTCTGTCTCTGAATAGGCAAACCTCCATTGTCTTAACATTTGAACATGAAAGCCTCTATTCTCTATATTTGAATATCAAGACCTCTACATTTTAATATGAAAACACTTTGTATTTTGGCTATATTTTCGTATGAAAGCCTCTATTTCCTCTATGTTGTCATAGGAAGCATCTAATTTCTCTATATTGTATAGCGAAAACCTCTATTGTTCTATAGTTTCTTATTTTGTCAATATTTTCAGACTTCTCTTTATTTCACGAGGAAGACATGAGAGAGGAATACATGAAAAGCTAATTCTCTATATTGTCATAAGAGTACATGCATTATGTCTATTTGTGACTCGTAGACAACAAGTGTTTTTGTTCATGTCTCATAACACAAGCTCTATTTTCTCGATTCTTTACTAAGAAGACGTTTATATCTCTATTTTTAAACGGAAAACTCAACTTCCACCATAAGGTCTGAATTTTCGTAGGAAAGCAAGCATATATTCCCTCTTTCTTCAGGGGGTTGGGGGCTGCGCAGACCGCCGCATTTGAAAACACAATGCTCGCATCATGGGTTTGGAAGGGATTCGTAAGCTTTGAAGCAGGCTTGCCGGCTAAAAAAAACGGTGGGGTTGGGGGGGGCGCAGCCCCCCCATTTGCAAACACAATGCTCGCATCATCATGGGTTTGGAAGGGATTCGTATGATTGAAGCAAGTTTGCCCGGCTAAAAAGCGCAGCCCCACCCCCCCCCCCTTTCAAGCGGGGGGGAATGCTCTCATGATGGGTTCGGAAAGGATTCATTTGCTTTGAAGCAAGCGGCATGGCTTTAAGAAGCGGGGGGGTTGGGGTGGGCGCAGCCACCCCCTATTTGCAAACCCAATGCTGGCATGATAGGCTTGGACAGGATTCATATGCTGAGAAGCGACCTGGCACGGTTTTAAAGAGGGGGGGGGGGGGTCGGGCGGGGTGCAGCCCTCCACCGTTTGCAAACACAATGCTCGCATGATGGCCTTGGGAAGGATTCAGTGCTTTGAAAACGCTTGCACAGTTTAAAGGAGGGGGGGCGTTGGGGACGGGGTTGGGGAGGAAATTGCAAAACAAATGACCTGGGGGGTGGGGAGGAAAGGGGGGGGCGTTTTTTTTTTCTGCGGGTGCGGGGGTGCGTTTTTTTTTTTGCTGCGGGGCGGGGGCGCGTTCTTTTTTTTGCTGCGGGTGCGGGGGCGACACGCGCCAGGTCACTCACTCACCTGGGGTGGGGAGGAAGGGGGGGGGGGGGGGGGGGGGGGGGGCGCTGTGTTTTTTTTTTTTGCTGCGGGTGCGGGGGCGACACGCACCAGGTCACTCACTCACCGGGGCGGCCCCCGAAAAAAACACCCACAGCAAAAAGCACCCACAACAAAAAAAAAACACGGGTTCCCGAAGGAAGTGTGTGTTTTCCCATTTCAACGATCGCATCCCATCATAAACATGAGTACTCTGGCATCCTGGGAATCCCAAGGGTAGCAGAAAAAGTTTTCCGGAGCGTTGCGGATTCATATTCTCGTTCGAGTTCTTGACACATCGAAATAGGGAGCCTCCAAGCGGGGGGCGGGGGGGGCCATGAACTGATTGATCTTCATACCAGTTATGTTGACCCACCTGAATACTAGAAAGAAAGGTTGCAAACGACAAAACTCTCTCGCTAGCTCCAAGGAGCTAGCTTTTGTGATTAACACCCTCAACCCTAAACCCTAAACCCTCACACAAAGCGCTTCTTGAGCTGCGGGCAGTATTGGCCATCTGAAGCTAAGCCCCGCAGGCTCTCGAGGAGAGCCTGGCTCTCGGGGCTCTCTTTCGTCCTACCTCCTGTGATGCCAAGATACAGGCACACTGGCAATGCACACTGGCAACATTTGAGCGGCAAAGGTGTGCGAGCGAAGCTCTTTCAACAATGGAGCTTCTGACGCCATCGCAAACCAAACCCCAGATGTGTTTATCTGATGGCCTTGCCCGAGCTACGATGCCGAGCTTCAAGGGA
This sequence comes from Symbiodinium natans, assembly GCA_905221605.1. NCBI lineage: Eukaryota > Dinophyceae > Suessiales > Symbiodiniaceae > Symbiodinium > Symbiodinium natans. Next base: position 110,634 of record CAJNDS010002325.1, read on the forward strand.
TCTCAAGGGTATTGCGGCATAGTCCATCAAATAATCCCTGACGAACGAACCATCTAAAATGGACGGCCCCCAAAGGAACAGGAGAAGCCCAGAGTTGACATCCTGAAACCTCAACACGATACAGGTCGTCAGGAGCTGGGGTGGGGCGATGTTCTACTGCTTCAATGCATGGGGAGCCATACATTCTAACTTCTTTGGTGACCCGGCGATCTAGAAGCGTGTCAGGACCCGTACTCACAGGACTACAGGACTGACGATCGCCAGGGAGTAGCTCTAAACCCTAAACCCTAAACCCTAAACCCTAAACCCTAAACCCTAAACCCTAAACCCTAAACCCTAAACCCTAAACCCTAAACCCTAAACCCTAAACCCTAAACCCTAACCTCAAACACTGTTACATTCAGCGGAAGGCTCAGGGTTGCAAATCCCCCGCACCTCACGTCCGGCATCGACCTTGCGCTCAGGATGCTCAACGGCTTCTGCTTTGTTAGGCGGGAGCGATACGTAAGCTTTGAACTCTTAAACCCTAAACCCTAAAACCTAAACCCTAAACCCTAAACCGTTAACCCTAAACCTAGTCACTAGCCTCTCTAAGTCACGCCCGTAAGCTTTACGCCCAGAAGCCCCTGCCCGACACAACATCCACATAACAACCTCTGATTTACAGGCTAGGGTCGATTTTTTCGTCGCTGGGCGCCCCTTTCTTTGGCCAGATACGGGGGACTACGACATTAGGGGACCCCTAGTATAGACCCCCAAATAAGTAGGATTCCCTTGGAATAAGGACCCCAAATAAGGCACCCCCCTATGTTCGTAAACCCCCATATGGCGGAAGCATGCCTGTTGGGAAGGTGGCTTAGGGCATTTGGGACTGTCGGATCGGGTCCGGCTCGGCAGAAGTGGTCCAACGCCTACAGCTCCAAGCCCTAAACCCTAAACCCTGAACCCTAAACCCTAAACCCTAAACCCTCACAGCACCCCCCCTGTTCGCAAGCCAGCAGGCTCAAGCTCCTGTATGGTATCAGCTTCCCGAGCCCAAGCTCAAGCCAAAGCTCGCTGATTTTTGTGAGGAACCTAAGATCACTTAGTCGGGGTTTCCGACTACGGGGGTAGCCTTTTGGGGTCTAAGGGGATTCTTTTCTGTTTGGAGGATAAAGGGGGTACCCCTATTTTCGGAAGTACCCACCCCCAAAACCCCAAACCCTAAACCCTCCAGCGCTACAGATTCCGAAACTCTCAGAAGGTCCAGCGGCGCGAGCAAAGCACCGCTTCCGGAGGGCTTCCGTTGCTGCGTCCCTGGCGAGCTTCTGTTGGGCGGCTTCAGGGTTGCTTTGGGGGGGTGGGGGTGGGGGGTGGTGTAGGGGTCTGGGGTTTGGGGTTCAAGGTGCATTTGGGGTATTCGGGCTTGGTGCGGCTTGGTGGGGGTTGAGGGCTTGGCGAGGCTGTTGTCCAAGACGTAATATGCGGGCCTGAATAATTGGAATAAGGTGTTTTGAGGCTTATTACAGTCTAATTATAAAGGGACCCTAAGGGAATACTATTCGTAGTTCTTCCGACCCCTATAACACGGGAATCTTAAGTCGGCGGAGGGCACCTAGACTGCCTTGCTCAAAGCTTACAGGGCTGAAGCAGGGCAGTTGGGTCGCAAAAAGCAAAGGGTTTAGGGTTAGGGTTTAGGGTTTATAGGGTGTATAGGGTTGAAAGGGTTTATAGGGTTTATAGGGTTTATAGGGTTTAGGGCTTAGGGTTTAGGACCTTTGGGAGGGTTTAACGCTTGAGTGTTGGCTTGGCGGCAGGGGATCTATGAAGGGATAATCGAAATCGGACTGCCCTGCCCCAGCCAAGTTCCGCTTGTATCCCCCCTCATTTATTGAAGTTACGTGATGCCAGAAAAGTCTTCATAGCCTCAGTGGGCACACCATGGGTTTTCTACGGGGCAGGCCTAATCCCAGCATGAAGGAGCGACCCTATCACTCAAGGTCACAATACAGCATGTTTTGCACTTCCTACACCTCAGAGGTCAGAAGACCCACTAGTTTCGGGCTTAGGGGATTTAGGGTTTTAGGGTTTTAGGGGTTTAGGGGTTGTAGGGGTTTAGGGGTTTAGGGGTCTAGGGTTTAGGGTTTAGGGTTTAGGGTTGAGGGATACGATAGGGTTTGCCGTTGCCTGCCCTGCTGCTTGATGGGCCGTCGTTGCGGCGGCCCCACCATGGTGAGGACGGGTATCGCATCCGGCAACTGCTACAACAAAAGCTAGCCGCTAGCCTGAGCAAGAGTCAAACATGGTAAGGACATGTAAGAACCCTAAACCCTAAACCCCAAACCCCAAACCCCAAACCCTAAACCCTAAACCCATGTTACGTCAGTCTCCCATCAGAAGCACAACCCTCAGCCTGAGGTTCGCTGCAGGAGCACGCGCTGACATAGCAACACAGCTACAGAAACGCCAGGATGTGTAGCCAGAGGCTCTTAGAGTCTTAGAGGCCCTAACGTGCTGGAACTTGCAGAGCACAAAAAGAGCCCAAAATGTTGGCCCTCTTTTGCATTTTTCTTGCACCTTGCCAAGTCAGGTTCTTTTTTGTGCCACGTCCCGGCCAAGATGCCGGCTTCAAGCAAGTTTCAGGCAGATGCGGAGGATTTGCCGAATTTGCCGACAGTCTTGGGCTTCAAGAGGCTTTTAGGGTTTAGGGTTTAGGGTTTCAATTCACAGAACCTGAAGTCCGGAGTTGTTGGTTTTAACAGTCTCGGCAGTATCGGGCTACTTTTGGGCAGGCGGCCCTGTTTGGCGCCCACAAGCTCTCGAAATGTCCGTGCATGGGGGGGGAATACGCAGTGACGAGTCATGCAACTTTCCAGCTGAGCTTCGCAAGGCCCACCCTCCGTCTGTGGCTACGTGCACCTTTTTTTGTCCGACTACGTGTCTGGACAGGGTGGTCTCGGGGTCTTTGCAATCCTCCTGAGACTGTGGGGTTCCCCCAGAAACCCTTTTTGACTGGAGTGATGGAGTGTTACGGGAAACACCTCAGCGACATCCCACATTCTCTCCCCTGGATTCTTGACACTTCAGCTCTCTGAGGATCATCGACCCCCTCTCCAACACGCGGCCCCATGTTCGGGGGTGGAGAGGCTTCGGCCCCATGCCCTGTGCCCTGGCACATGCTTGGCACAACCTTGTTGCTTTGCGGCTACAGGCCTCAAAGCAAACCACTCTGAAGTTCCCATTTCGGAGCTTAAAGAGTGGAGGGTTCACCGCTTTCACCCTAAACCCTAAACCCTCAACCCTAAACCCTAAACCCTAAACCCTAAACCCTCACAGCTAAGGACCAGGGATCAGAGGCATGAGTTATGAGTCATGACGCTTTGGCCATCTCGACTGATGATCTGACTCTTACTTCGCTGCAAGAGATCCTTCTCATGTCCTCCCATGAGGTGTTGAGAAGCTGCGCGTGGAGAAGCTGCAGGTCACAAGAGCAGGTCCAAGGAAGGCTTGGCTGTGGCTGTTGGCAGAAGACCATACCCATCCAAACACTCTGAAAAGTTGTAATACTTGCAATTTGCCTTCCCTAAACCCTCAACCCTAAGCGCTTCTACAGAAGGACCTCTTGCCGCGTCCGAGGCTTGCCCGTAATTCCGTGATCAAAGCCGGCGCTATGCACAAGGGTGGCTCGAGACTGGCGATGCTTGGGGAGGGCGGGCAGATGAGGGCAGATTAGGGTTTCGGGTTTAGGGTTTAGGGTTTAGGATTAGGGTTAAGGGTTGAGGGCTTTATGGTTTAGGATTGAGGGCTGAGGGTTTAGGGTTTAGGATTTAGGGTAAAGCCTGCAACTGCCACCAGAGACTCGTCAGGTCATGGAAAGAGCATGGATTACAGGGGTGACGGGGTGAGGAAGGTTTGTCCTTAACCCGGACAAAGTTCAAGAACAAAGAGTTTCTCAAGACGAAACTAGCAGCTGAGGAGGAGTAGGAGGAGAAGGACTGTGTTAGCAATGCCAACTTCATGACCAAGGTTTAACACCAAGGTCACATCTTGAGGAACGAAATCCAAAATAAACGGATGCATAGAGAGGATTGAAACGATGGTACGGGGCAACATTGCAGTTTATAGTCTCGGGCCTTCTGGCCCACAGATCCTCCAGTTTGCTTGGAGATCATCGACAAGCCAGTCCCATTTACATGCAGCTTGGTGCTGTCACTCAGGAAAGCCGTCAGATTTTGATCCACAAGGTGCCCAAAAGTCCCAAAGGCTGCAAGTCCGTCGGGGCAGGGAGTGGGCTTTTGGCTCAAGGAGCAGAATGTTGGGAACGGCCCGCCCTGCATTGTTACAGGCCTAGGGTTGTCCGAACAGTCTGAACCGCGGTCAGTTGGAGTCTCTTGCTGAGTCTGAGCATCCCATTTCACCTTACTTGGTGCTCACAAGTGAACCTTATAACCTTAGAATTTGGAAGGAGGAGGAGGAGGAGGCCCAAAATAACAGGGATAACAAACACCACGTATCCTGACAGCGAGGCTCCTCTGCAGCAGGATGACCCATCACAGCTTTCCCTCGTGACTGAAGAAGACACGCCTGTGGAGGGACTCTGCGCGCCCCCCAACACAAGCAGCAGAGCTGGCTACGAAGCTGTGGAACTCTGAAGCATCCAGGCCGAGGACTGTTCAGACCGATAGCTCTACCTGAAGTCGGGCTTACTGGCTCCTGAGTCCAGCATGTATAAGGTTTAGGGTTTAGGGTTTAGGGTTTAGGGTTTAGGGTTTAGGGTTTAGGGTTTAGGGACAAGGTCTCCTTTCAGTGTTGTTGCCTCCTGTGCATCAGGTCCCTCGAAAGCATCCTAGCCAAAGGTATTCTCTGCCCTGGCTCAGTGCTGGACTTCTAGGGTTTAGGGTTTGGGGTTTGGGGTTTGGGGTTTAGGGTTTAGGGTTTAGGGTTTAGGGTTTAGGGTTTAGGGTTTAGGGACCGAGCGGCCGGTGCCCAAATGGTGCGGGGAATGCTGCTGCGCTGCAGAACTAATCCCCCAACCTAGTTCATGGTTGGGATAATCTTAAAAATTTGAATGGTTATTCCTTATAGGGTTTACGTACCCTTAAAAATGTAAAATGGTACCCAACTATGACAAGGCAACTCAGTCAACATCTACAGGCCATTGCACCTTCGCAGAGAACCCAGCCGATGACAACACGCACCCTGAACCCTAAACCCGAAACCCGAAACCCTAAACCCTAAACCCTAAACCATAGTAGTCCGGCGGAGTGACCTGCCTATGCCCCTTCGGATCCCCGCAGATAATCTAACAAAAGCAGCGTCGCCTTAGCCTCGTTGAACGACCATCGCAGGAGAAAGAAAGCAGGCGGCTGTGCGCCAATGCGCCAACTAAGCCCCCCAAAAAGAAACCCTAAACCCTAAACCCTAAACCCTAAAACCGGGTTGAGCAGGAACAGGATGGCTTAAGATACTGGACTTCTCACTTCAGGAGGTGCATGGTGACAAAGCAGAATCCTACAACTTGCCTCAGAGCCGCCGTACTCTAATCAGCGCTATGTCTTGCTCTGTCCAGCACTGCGCCGATGCGAATTGCCGGGCAGGCTGCTCACACGTCGCAGAAAAGTCGGAGAACCACTGCAACTTTCATCCCACAAACTGCAAGCTCGGAATGTTTCAGACCCTTGGGGCAAGGTTAGGGTCTAGGGTTTAGGGTTTAGGGTTTAGGGTTTAGGGTTTAGGGTTTAGGGTTTAGGGTTTAGGGTTTAGGGTTTAGGGTTTAGGGTTTAGGGTTTAGGGTTTAGGGTTTAGGGTTTAGGGTTTAGGGTTTAGGGTTTAGGGTTTAGGGTTTAGGGTTTAGGGTTTAGGGTTTAGGGTTTAGGGCAACGTGTAGAGCAAGCCCTCTCTTCCCCAGCAGGGGAAAGCACTCGAACGCTCGGAAGAGTCCAAAATTATCCCTCAGCAGCGCCAGGATCAACAGCTTGGTACGAATGACACCCTTCAACCCTAACCCTAAACCCTAAACCCTAAAGCCTTGAACATGCTTAGACCCAACGTCAGCATCTGCAACCTTGGTCTCGAAGCACTTTTCTTGCTTTCTATACGAGCTACAGCCACTACTTCTCAGAGGCTTCGGCGATGTACTCCCATGGTCTAACCAAGAGGGGGTGCTATGGAGTTTCGTCTATACTGTATGCGCAAGTGTGGACTGTAGCTCATGTGAGACCGGCTGTCCGAACTATCCCATGCAGTCATGGCTGGTTTGCTCACGCTGACAGAGACGCGCTAAGACTCTGATGCCGAACACGCAACCCGCAAAAGCCCCTAACAACCTTCCTTCCCTCCTAACAAGAATGATGAATTCTTGCAATCCTTGTGCAAGACGTAACACTAGCACGCTGTCAGCCCGTCAAGACATACATAAAACCATTTGCTTCGTGCGGATAGAGTGCTGCAGGAGAAAACCTACCGGGCCGGTGGAGTGGGGGTAAAAGGGAGGAAGGGGGGGGGGCATGTCAAACGTGCGTGTCAAAGCATCAGAGCACTTAAATTTACTTGGGTATGCAGACAATCACGAACCTTCAGAAGTCCAACGCCCTGGAATGACCCCTCCGACATTCTGATTATTATTCACATTAGTAACATTCTTATGATTCATATTATCACGAATATTAGTATGAAAATTCTTCTTATTGTTGTTAATGGTATTCATATATACCTACTGACCAGAAAGCGCGTGAACAAACGGCTTAAAAGCTGCCGTAGCCTTAGACCAGTCGGCGAGTCCCTACAACCCAAAGCGACGGAGGTGCCAGCATCAATGGAGGCCCAGGGGACGGATGACGGATGTTTGGGAGTTAGGGTTCACCCGGAGCATTCCTCTCCTTCCCCGCAGCAGCTTGCGCATGCACATCTTCTAGATTCACTTTGTAGTTTCTGAGACCCCAGGACCGGTTCCATATGTATATCTGGAACTCGTGCCAGGTGCCCCGTGTAGACATGACGATGATGTTGCGACCCAAAAAGCAACCAAGTCTTCAGAAGCACTGGCTTGAAAGTAATTGAATGGGAGGCCTCTCTATCAAAGTCCTTCTCAGCAATTCATGTCAGGCACGGAACGCTGTGGCCCCCCGAGGTCCTTAGAGCTGCCCAACTTTTACCAGAGTCTCTTCGCAGGATCCGAGTTTCAGCTACGACTCGAAGTCAATCAAGTTACGGTCTGATTTAGAGTAGGTATGTTAATAATATTCACAGAAATAATATGAATTATCAGAACAAGATTAATAATATTAGTAGGAATAGAAATAAGAACAATGTTAAGAATATTCATGGTAATATTCATCCTCGAAACTCTGAGGTGGCACCTCCCTCGCTTTGGATCGTAACCTTCGGCCAAAGGCTTCGACAGTCGCCATGACGCACATAACGGCTTAAATCAATGACCTGGCTGCGTGCCCCCGGGAACAGAGGAGCCCCAGCATGAATCCTAGGCTGGAATGTACCGGTCAATGTGGGGGCTTCCTAAACTGTACCTGTTTGGGGCCCTTAACAAAAAGGGGGAATCCTACTATTGAGGGGTTTAGAATCTACCGGCCAATGTCAATCATTCACATCTGAGGGCTTCCGAAATTCGGGGCGCCTCTGCTATTTGGGGGTTTATATTTGGGGCCCCTTACTTTCGTAAAACGGCACCACCAGGCTACCAAGATTAAACTAACTACCCAGACCCCGACAAACTAAGCCTGATTTAGCGCTGAACTCAACTTAGACAGGATTTCCAGGCTCATGGGCTTGCGCTAGAGCTGCTACTAGTAGAGGCCATTTTGCGTGTACATCGATAGCAGGCCATGGACGCAACTACCTTCGTCAGAGCACAGGCTTTTTGATCAGAATTTCGAGGCTCACTTCTTGATTTTTCAGGAGCCCTCGCCAGACCCCTATGAGTCCCTGTCGGGTGAGGCTCGTCCGACCAACTTGTCAAATGCGGGTTGCAGCCAGGCAGGAACGGGTAACGGCTTGCTGCCGGCTCGAATCACGGCTGTGTTTGAAGCAGCAAATGTTCTGCATCGCACGCATCTTGTTCTTTACTGCTGGAGTTGTTTGTGCTCGCACTTTGTGGGAAACGTTTTTGCTTCCGCACGGTCTTCTGCCGGCCTCATGAATCTGCAGGGGTTGGCTGCCTTAGCTCAGCTTGCGCCATGTACCTTGGTTCAACAGTCGGCTTCATGCCTCTTTCAGTTGACAGTAGCCGAGCACGTGTTACCGTAAACAGCTGTGTTGGAATGGCATGCAAGGAAATCATCCGCTGCCGAAGTTGACATGTTGAGTCACCGCAAAAACCCCCCTAATCCCCAAAAAAAACCCGAAGCAAAACAGGGTAAACGCAAACCCTCGGCCGCAGGTTCTGCTGACCTGCGGCAAGTCGTGCCAGACAGGAGACAAATTTGATGGTAAACGAATGAACAGATTGTCTATGTGTGTAAATGTGTATATTGAGTGTGCAGGTATGTAAATGTGTGAGTGTGCGTGTGCTTGTGCGTTCGCGCGCGCGCGCGCGCGGGCGTGCGTGCGTGCGTGCGTGCGTGCGTGCTGCGGGCGGGCGGGCTCGGCGCGGGCGGGCGGGCGTGGGTGCGTGCGCGTGCGTGCGTGCGTGCGTGCGTGTGTGCGTGGGTGCGTGCGTGCGTGGGTGCGTGTGCGTGTGTGCGTGCGTGCGTGTGTGTGCGTGTGTGTGTGCGTGTGTGCGTGCGTGTGTGCGTGTGTGCGTGTGCGTGCGTGTGTGCGTGTGTGCGTGTGTGCGTGTGTGCGTGTGTGCGTGTGTGCGTGTGTGCGTGTGTGCGTGTGCGTGTGTGCGTGTGTGCGTGTGTGCGTGTGTGCGTGTGTGCGTGTGTGCGTGTGTGCGTGTGTGCGTGTGTGCGTGTGTGCGTGTGTGCGTGTGTGCGTGTGTGCGTGTGTGCGTGTGTGCGTGTGTGCGCGTGTGCGCGTGTGCGCGTGTGCGCGTGTGCGCCGTGTGCGCGTGTGTGCGCGTGTGCGTGGCGTGTGCGCGTGTGCGCGCGTGTGCGCTTGTGGCGTGTGGCGCGCGCGTGTGCGCGTGTGCGCGTGTGCGCGTGTGCGCGGGTGCGCGTGTGCGCGTGTGCGCGTGTGCGCTGCGCGTGTGCGCGTTGCGCGTGTGCGCTCGCGTGTGCTCGTGTGCGCGTGGTGTGTGTGCGCGTGGCGCGTGTGTGTGCGCGTGTGCGCGTGTTGTGTGTGTGTGTGTGTGTGTGGTGTGTGTGTGTGTGTGTGTGTGTGTGTGTGTGTGTGTGTGTGTGTGTGTGTGTGTGTGTGTGTGTGTGTGTGTGTGTGTGTGTGTGTGTCTGTGTGTGTGTGTGCGCGCACGTGCGCTCGTGTATGCGCGTGTGCGCGTGTGCGTGTGCTTGTGCGTGTGCGTGTGCGTGTGCGTGTGTGTGTGTGTGTGTGGGTGAAAATGTGTATCTCCGTGTCTAAATGTGTACGTGAATGTGAATGTAAGTGTAAGTGTATGCGTAAGTGTAAGTGCAAGTGTAAGTGCAAGTGTGAGTGCAAGCGTGTGTAAGTGTAAGTGTGTCTGTGTGTGTGTGTGTAAGCGTGTAAATGTGTAAATGTGTGAGTGAGTGTGTGTGTGTGAGTGAGTGAGTGAGTGAGTGAGTGAGTGTGTGTGTGTTCGCTGCACACCGGAGCTGAGAGTTCACAGCCTCAAGGTCTGGGTGTGTTCGACTCAGGGCCAGGGCACCCTTGGACACAACTTTCGTCAGTGTCGTTACTTATCTCAGCGAAGCCCTACCACGGCTTACTTGTATAACCCAACGTCCTGAGTCCAAGATCTCTGGAAGCTGGGAACTGACTGGCAGCGGAAGGAAGCCCAAATTCTGAGGCGCGGTTCTCTCCTGACCGCCTCAACCTGACAACGCACCCGCAATCCTCAATCCGGACACAGTGTACGTCATGAGCAAACCTCACTCCCTTTCCCGACTGAGGCTTGGGACCGTTTGAGGAAGGGGTGCCTCAGATTTCCATATCCAAGACTGCTTCCCCATCTGAAGGTATAGGAAAAGGCAGGCGGGGGGAGGGGGGGTGGGGGGGGCGGTCACTGAGGGGGCTGCTTGTAGGGTTTGGGCACCATGTGTCGGTGCGATCTTCTGGGGGTTCATGAAGGTGCAGAGCGGGTTTTGGGAGCAGCCGCAGGGCGCTTGGCTCATGATGGCTTCGGGGTACAAGTATGCTACAGGACCCTTGGCCCGCTGGGCAAGTCATGCAAACCACACGGTTTATAGGGTTTAGGGTTTGGGGTTTAGGGTTTAGGGTTTAGGGTTTAGGGTTTAGGGTTTAGGGTTTAGGGTTTAGGGTTTCAATGTAGAAGCATGGGATACGGGCCCTCATGTCAGGACATGCTCACCGAAGGCGAACTGCTTAAAGTGGAGCTGCTCCAACACTAAAAACAGGTATGGTTTGGGATGTTCCCCCTAATACGAACAGTCCTTATGAGGGATTCTATTGGGGTGGAGCGGGGGGATACTATAATCCCTATTAAGGAGCTGCTAGTACAAGGGGGAAAAAGCCCGAAACCCTAAACCCTAAAGCCTAAACGTAAGCCCTAAACCCTAAACCCTCATCCCAGGTGTGGGTTGCTTCGCCCAGGGGCTGCAACGCCTGCTGGGCGGTGGCCCGAGAGGACTGCTCAGCGCACATGAGCTGCCGGATGAGGCCTCACAAGGCCGGCGCTGGTTTTAAGCTTGTTGGGGTTTAGGGTTTAGGGTTTAGGGTGTAGGGTTTAGGGTTTAGGGTTTAGGTTTTAGGTTTTAGGGTGGGCAGGCAATGGGGGATCAGAGGCAAGACTCCAAGCACACCGCCCAATCACCCAAAGGGTTCTAAGTCAATGCCGGAAACCTGAAGCCCTAGACCTCTGAAACCTGCCGTCACACATTCAAGCGGTGTGTGTGACTTGAGAATGGGCCACCAAAGCTGGATCAGAGGGGATGGAGGGTGGCTGGACTTCGCTCGACATGCCAGCTCTCCACGTTAAGCGGGGGCCTGGGGGCCGTGAACATACATTGGTATGATTCAAGGGGGTGTATTATTGAGGCCCTGGGGTCTGTAGGCCTTTTGGAGGCCTAAATCGGTTCCGACCTTGGTTTAGGTTCCAAGGGCAGTGTACTGGAAGGTCTTGGAACTCTCGGAGCCTCCTTGCAAGGGCCTTCCGATCCCACTTCCTTCCTCCTCTTCCGCAGCCCAGCCCTAACAAACTCACAAGTACCGAAGACTTGCAGTTCAAGCAGCTCTTGGATTCACCGGAGACACGCTCCCAGCGGCTTCCCTCCATCCTCACATCAAGTCCAGGGCATCTGTTTCAGGATGTTCCGGGATCCCACTTCTACCAATGGGCAGCGCCACAGCCTGCTCATCAGCTCTCAAAGGCCCTAGGGTCGCAATATGTCTCTCCTTTATAAATATATTTATTTATTTATTAATTCATTTATTTATATCTCTCTCTTGTGAGAAAAGAGTATCTAAACTCCGAACCTCTGTTTTGTCAAGTGCTCCTGGCACTCGTGCAGACTCTTGCAGCTAGTTCAGAGAAAAGCAAACTTGCGTCTTACTTGGAGCCGCAATTGCAGCCAGGTCGCTTGTACAGGCAATGCTTCACCTTCTGAAGAACCTGCAGGATTCAGAGGGTCTCCCTTAGCTTCAAGTCTTACGAAGGGCGACATTCATAAACTCCAAGCAAGAACAATCACAAGGCTTGATTGCGGCTCTTGACGACGTCACAGTTTGGCAATTGACGCATACAGCTTGGCTTGGGTTTCGCGTGGTTTTATACAGGAGCAGTGTACCCTGTAACTTGAAGACAAGCACACGTGCCGTGTACAGGCCTCAGCGTCTGAGGTAGCGTAGAACGGCGGTGTGGCGCTCAGGGACATGTACAGCAGAACGCCTACAGCATGGCAGGCTTCACAGCGTCAAAGTCGTCTCTGCAAAAGCGTGGGGGGGAAGCCAAGATTTCAACGTGACAGGCTGCAGAACCCAATTGCGCGGATCAAAATCCGCATGACAGTTATCAGAGTTCCTCCGTTTAAGCCGAGGCCATGTGTTGCTCAGCTGCCTGTCAGGAAAAGTGTTGGACGGATGTGAGCTGTTACTTTGCAGCTATCCCAAACCTGATGAGCTCTGATATGGACAGGTGGGACATGCTCAAACCAACACCTTCTTGCGTTCTTTCCCGCAGCTGGGGGAGAAGAGCCACCTCAAAGCCATGAAGCCAGAAAGGGTTTAGGGTTTAGGGTTCAGGGTTTTAGGTTTAGGGTTTCTCTTCAGTCGCCGAAACATTCGTTTTCGCCTGCTGCCCAGCAGTCGACAGGGGTCCAGTATGGCTCCCCGCGCACGACCTGCAAGTCAAAGCAATGAAGGACGTTCGGGGCTTGGGATCTTCAACGTGGCATCGGTACTTCAGATTGCGGCTACTGCTGCGAAGATTCCAACTGCAAGGAGCATGCCAACTCCTCTTTATGGTAAGAGGTATAGGCCCCACAACCGTACAAGAGCCATAACAACTAAAGGCCCTAAACCCTAAACCCTAAACCCTAAACCCTAAACGCGGGGCTTAAATCGACAACACACCCACCTCGGGAGCGACAGTGTCGGGGGAGCCCATGCGTGTGGTGAGGCGGTAGTTCCTGGGCTCAGCCGTCAAGTCAGAAACCCTAAACCCTAGAACCCTAAAAGCCTAAACCCTAAACCCTAAACCCAGTGCTGTTAGGGACTCTTGTGGCTTCGGCCTTAGGACCGGGCGCAGCTTCTCAAGTTTCAAGATTGGAGGCTGGAGTTTAGTGGAGTTGGAAAGGTTCTGAGGGATGTGTGCCCGGATCATTCTTGGGATTTGTGCTCGCTTTCTCTTGGGAACTTGTTGTTTTGGGGTTTGGCATCGTGCCCTCGTGTGTGCCTGTGTCCCCTGCGCGTTTAGTTGCAACCCGGATTTTTGCATCGTTGCATGTATCACCTGATGCTTTCGCCGAGGTCCCGTGCACACTCCGTGCTCGAAGCCACAAATTGTCTACAGTAATAATCGAAAGCTTCTCATAGGACACCTCAATTGTCTCTGTTCTGGAACAACACCTGTGTTGTCTGTAATATGTCAGTTGGGAAACCGGCATTGTCTCTAGACTTTGATTTCAAAGCCTCTATTTCCTCTAAGGTCGAACAGGAATACTTAAACCTTAAACCCGAAAGTCCTTGGAGGTTTTGAGTGTTGTTTTGATTGTCGGTTTCCTTGCCGCTATATCATTTTGTTAAAGAAAACCTCAGTTCATCTATGGCTCGTAGGTAAACCTGGATTTTTCTCCATTCTCTCCACCTAACTGAGATGCTTTTACCTTTCCTCTTGGCCTTTCTTCAAAAGTTGAATAGAAAGCCCTCCTACTCCATTATGCAGTTTCCTCTCTCTGGGTCTCAAGAAGAACTCTACTTTACACATCAACCCTCTCCGACCTTACGAGGAAAAACTGCGACCAACCATCAAAAACCACAAAAACAAAACGCAAAAGGCATAAAAGCAAATTTACCAACAACAACATGAACAAAAGCAAACGAAGGAACCTGCGAAACAAACCAAAATCACAACCACAAGACCAAAACAAGCAAAAAAACTAAGACATTTCTGAAGGCTGGCAGGGGCTCTGAAGCCTAAACAAGTCACAGTAAGAGCTTTACGACTCTACGAAGCCAAGTCTAGCAAATCTCAATGCTCCTGATCGAATCATCTTTGGAGTTCCGGTTTGAAGTCTCGAGTTTTTTTCATCGTACGTGTGAGCATGGACACAGCAAAACAGCACAAGCAGCTGCGACACTGAGAGCTTTCGGATGAATCGTTTGGGCTTACAAAAGTCGTGTGGTGGGTGTCCCTTTGCCGCGCAAAACAGGATCTCTTGCCAACCTTGCCGGCCAAAGTGTCGGAGGTTCCGGTCGCGCAGCGAAACCGAAGTCGCAGAGCTTGTAGGTATTTTGCTCAGGAGGGGCTCCTACCGGAATCAAGCTGAGGTTTGGAGCTTCCGACCTGCGTTCGGATGCCCAGGTGTGCAAGAGCTGTACAATGGGCAGAGGCTTGCTGAACGAGAGCACGGACAGAAGCTCGGGAAGCGGTCCTTTCTGCGAGAGCAGCACGTTCTCACCTTTGAAGAAACCACTGATGGTCTTGCTTGAAAACTCTAACTGACATCAAAGTAGACCCAGGGCCCACACAGTATTGCTGAACCCCTCCATCGAAAGAGCATGAGGATTACGGGTAGGGGTGATCGCAGTCTGAGTCTGCAGGGGGGCAAGCGAGCTGACTTAGAGTTTTGTTCCGCTGCCAAGCTGAAAAATGCCGCAAAAACAGACATGGGTCGAGACGAGATCTCGGGCTGACACAGCGAGGATTCCTGGTACGAAGGGCAAGGGACTTCCGGGCGATGGTTAGTAAAAGAGGTTCAAAGCGATTTCTGAACGTCCACAGCACTGGAACATCGTCTTACATCCGGCCAACGGCAAATCCTCCCTGCAGCCCTGCAGCACTTCACGTCGCGATGCACCACAGGGAGTTCGTGGAGGAAAGCCAGCGCCGAGAGCAGATGCCTTTGTCAGGGTGCTGTTTAGTGTGCTTTGCAAGGCTGCGAGTGTCGGCCAAGGTTCTTGGGTTTCTAGATTCAGGACCTATCCTTGCGTGGGTTGCGGAGGCTCGGGTTTGAACTGGCTTGCACAATGGGACTTGGGATGCGTTGGTGCTTCTTGGGCAACATCAACACTGGTCAGACATGATCAGACCATAGCACCCTTCATTCGCACAACGCGCTCTCCACGTGCACAGAGACTCACACCCAATCAAAGAGCCCAACAAAGCCAACGTGGTGCAGGAGTGTGCTTCAGGAGTGTGCTTCCGGCTTCTTATTTCAATGCAGCTGCATTTGTGAAGGGAGCAGAAGCAAGGCTGAAACTTGGGGCACCTTCGAGAACCTAGGTGCTTGAGGTGCACGGCTTCAGGAAAGGAAATTCAGAACCCGAATTTCGAACTCAACCAACGTCAAGGTCCCACATGCCCAGCACATGACAATGCCCTGAAGCATGTGGGGGTTTCCGAAATTAGGTTCGTACCTTGTTGGGGTCCCTATTCTAGGGGAATCCTACTGTTTGTTTGGGGGACTACATTAGGGTCCCTTCCACCGCTCAAGTCAAAGCCTAGATTTGGGGGTTGCCGAAAATAGGGGGTACCCTTAATGCATCACCAAGATAGTATAACCCTGATTTAGGAACCCCCAAAACGGCACCCTGAATATATCCCCAAGATAGCATAATCCTTAATTAGGAACCCCCAAAAGGGTACCCTTAACACATCCCCAAGATAGTATCATCCTCATTATAGGAACCCCCAAACCCTAAGCCCTAAGCCCTAAGCCCTCAGCCCTCAGCCCTAAGCCCTAAGCCGTAAACCCTAAACCCTAAACCCGAAACCCTAAACCCCCCTATTTTCGGAAACCCCCATTTGGACAGCCGAGGTGCACTTGTATTCGTGCGGAACACGTCTCGGTCAAGCCTCCTTGCGCTGCTAGGGTTTAGGGTTTATAGGGTATAGGGTATAGGGTTTAGGGTTTAGGGTTTAGCGTTTAGGGTTTAGGGTTTACGGTTTAGGGTTTCGGGTTTCAAGCGCGTGACGGCTCTTGTCTACACCAGCACAAGATACAGGGGCAAACCGTCTTGGCATATGAAGGACCTATGTGTAACATATAGTGGTCCTGATTTTGCGTTCGGACAGTTTAGAGCTGTGGCCGTGTCTCACATGGTGCAGGGCTTGTCTCCTGAAATGTTTTTGGAAGTTGTGCAACCTGTGTTGTTGATCTCTAACTAGCGGTTTAAGGACGTTTTTTCTGGAGTGTGGAACGCTGTGGGGCTGCGCGTTTTGAGCTTGCTTGCGCGAGCGTTTGCTATCTAGAGCGCCTCGCCACGTACGGATCCATGGACCTAAATAACATAAACTCTCCCCGACAACAAACAAGACACCATTCATGATATGGCTGGCACAACGTCTCCATCCTTGGGGGGCTTCACTACACAAATGTAGCCTACATTTTATCGGGAGACTCCCAGGCAAACTTTAAGGAAAACCTTTCAGAATTTCCAGTTTAGATTCAGATATTCATAAGATTCTTAATAAGAGAAGAGGACAGGAAGGGAGGAGCGGGGGAGAAGATCAAGGGGAGAAAAGTCCCCCCCCCCCCTCCCTGCTAGACGTGGTGAGCAGGAGATCATACTGGCCTGTTTTGGCATGCGCGGCAACGAGATCGAAGAGGTCACCGCCATTGCAGCATTCCATGACCTGCATCTCGATAGCTTACCCGCGGAGGACAACCGTGCCCCAACAATGCTCAAAGCGTCTCAAGCACTACTTACTTCCGCTCCGATTTGGACTCTCTAGCCAGATCTGCTCCCGTGACCAGGAAATTTCGTAGGCCCAAAGCCCCGCCGCAACTGCATGCCCAAATTTGTGACCCGTGCAGCACACCATCCCTCATGGGTTTTGAGGATGTGGAAGTTGAGGAATCGCACTTTGCCTCCTTTGATATGATTAGCTTGAACGAAAGGCGGAGCAACTTGTAACCTGTGATAACGCTTGCCTGGTTTGAACCTGCCGTCAGCCTGCCAGCAGGTACTCCTAAACCTGGAAAACCTGTAAAACTTCAATGCGCGTGTCTATGCTGGCACTATCGTGAAGCAATCCACAGCATCTGCCTGTTACCTACAGAAATGACATTGGGAGTGAGCGCAGCCTCAACCCCCCGAACCCTATACCCTAAACCCCTAGCTGCCCTAGCTTCTTGCTCATCCAAGGCACGAGTGACACCACGTCAGCATCCTGGAACACTTCGTAGAGTCCCACGATGTGCCTTCCACGCAATGTTTAGAGATCGGGCTACTACCACTACAAGTACTAGCCTAGCAGGCGATCAGCCGTGGCCGTTGCGAAAGCATTTGCAGAGAGACAAGAGGGTGGACCAGGCGACTGAAGAACCGCTTTCCTGTGTGCGCAGCTGGAGTCTGAACAGGGCCTTCAAGCACGCAACCTGAAGCACGCTGTGCGGACCATCATAAAGGCTAGCCACGGTTGCTAATTGCAACACTTTCCTGGAGGATTCCTATATGTACATTGCGCATAACACCGGAAGAGATTCCCTGCGGACCCCAAACCACTGCACCCTCAAACACTGAAACTCCGGGGCATAACCTTCCGCAACTGCAGTTGCACCCCTGAGCTAACACAAAACACAGGTCCACGACGAAACTGCACTGTTGGATCATCCATATGTTCCAAGCGGATTCCCGCCACACTTTGCAGAGGACGGCTTCGAGTTTGGAATAGAGAAAATATGGGGCTTTACGATGACAAGGGACCCCTAACATAGACCCCCAAATAGTAGGATCCCCTTATAATATGGGCCCCGGTAAAGTGCCCCCAATACCGTAAGCCCCACATGGCTTCCACCGTTACTCACCGTTCAACCTGAAGGATGGTGAGGATTATTGAGATGTGGATGCCTTTTTGTGCACGGGATGCACCAAAGTTGTTGGAGTTTTCAGCATCGGCTTGTTTCAGAAGCATTCTCACAGCGAGCTCAAGGAGGCTACATGTCTGTTGCTGGCAGGCTACGGGTGCGCCAGCCCCAGATGCATCTTGATCTCCCCCTGCACACGTGTCGGGATGAGGGTTCAGAGACTATGGATGCACAGAGTGAAGTCTCATCCACGGATCAAGAAACTTGACCCTCGATACAAGTACCACCTGCAAACGGCATTCGCTTGAAACTTCTGAAAAAGAAGCCGATGTCACCCGAGAATGCATCCTAAGCCTTCCGCAGCCCGAAGCCGAAGCTTCAAAAACCGAAGCCCAGCCCGTGGCCTCCAGGTGTCCATCCCCGAACAGGTTCCGCACATCGCGCGGCGCCAGCCGAGCCTTGGATTCAAGGTTCAGATTCAGGCGCCCATGACTTCGGGGCCGGGATTCCAAAACCTTCGCATCGGGCTCGATGATTTCAGAGCGCAAGGAGGCCCAGGCTTTGGGGCTGAGCCACCCTAAACCCTAAAAGCTGTTGGGCTGTTCAAAGTTTTGAGGTTTCAGGGGTCTGAGGCTTTTCCCAAGTGGCCTTGGCAATGCGCTTGGCTGCACGCTCTTCGCAGCCTGCCAATGCCACGATTAGAACTACTCTGTCTTGAAGGGTGTGGAAGTGTTCCACGCCAGCTTGCCTGTGGAGCTTGGGACTTTGCAGCTAGCTTTGGAGATTGGGGTTCCAGGTGATTCTGGGTCAGAGGATTACTGGAAGTCGGTCGTGGGCGTGGCTTGAGTGCCAAGCTCCATGCGGTTGGATGAGATGCGATTTGTGCCTGAAAATTGCTGGGAGCAATTGCTGTGTGGCTACAAAGACACTCAACTCGAAGGGGACCATGTACTTGATGGGGCTCGGAGACAGGGCAGCGCATCCGTGGCTTCGAGAAGTCACCCCGCCTGCTGCAGCGTCTCCATCACACTTCCAGCGCTGACAGCGCCAAACTAGGCCAAAGCTACCTGCAGCAGACGCCGGTCGGTGGACTGCTTGCTGTTCCTAAGAGGGAGTATTAAAGTATTAGGCTTGTCAGCTAGCTTCCTAAACCCAATCGATGAAGCCTTATTAAGCCCTGGCATCGACAGCGCAT
This sequence comes from Symbiodinium natans, assembly GCA_905221605.1. NCBI lineage: Eukaryota > Dinophyceae > Suessiales > Symbiodiniaceae > Symbiodinium > Symbiodinium natans. Next base: position 129,327 of record CAJNDS010002325.1, read on the forward strand.
ACCCCAAATCGTAGGCCTAGGAGTAGCAACATGTAGCAGTAGTAGCAGCCAGACCTTCTCCCAAGGGCGCGTCGCCCAAGAGCATGTAGGACGCCTGGACAAGGGGGCTGTTGCAACATGGTGAGCAGAAAGTGCCACAGTTTCTGGGAGAGAGGCATTGCATTGCAGTTCTGATCGATGGCGTGAACTTCTGGATGACATGCGGAGGCCCAAGAACCCTTCATGACACCTTACACCACGACTACAAGCAATGCAAAGCTACGCCAACACATGAGGCCCTGCTTCGAGGTTCGTCACGCTTTGACATGCAAAGCTGACTTGCGACGGGTCACGTCTGGAGCTGGGAATCTCAAAAACGAAATCAACCCATGTTTTTTGCATCCTGCCGCCCTACAATGCTCCTTCAGTTATAGTCATAGTGATGACAATAATAATAATCATCATAAAAATAATAATAGTAGTAACAATAAACAATAATAAGAATAGTAAGAATAGTAATAATAATAGTAACAATAATAGTAATAATCAAAATCATCATGTCCTGCTACTGGTACCGGTACTGTTCGACAGCCTCGAAGCTGCCCGGCTCGGCATTGTTCGGCGCCTTCCAGGTGGCATGCACTCAGCTCTTATTCTTATTATTCTTATTATTCTTATTATTCTTACTATTCTTATTATTCTTATTATTCTTGTTCTTATTATTCTGATTATTCTTATTCTTATTATTCTGATTATTCTTATTATTCTTATTATTCTGATTATTCTTATTATTCTTATTATTCTTATTCTTATTTTTCTGATTATTCTGATTATTCTGATTATTCTGATTATTCTGATTATTCTTATTATTCTTATTATTCTTATTATTCCTTATTCGTATTATTCTTATTACGTCCTTATTACGTCATTATTTCGATTATTCTTATGCATCATTCTTCTTATTCTCTTATTCTATTCGTTATATTCGATTATTCTTATTCTTATTATTCTGATTATTCTTATTATCGTATTATTCTGCTTCTGCATTATTCTTATTATTCTTATTATTCCTATGATTCTTATTATTCCTATTATTCTATTATTCGTATCATTCTTCTTATTCTCTTAATCTATTCTTAATATTTCCTGATTATTCGTATTCTTAGTATTCTGAATTAAGTCTATTATTCTTATTATTCTGGATTATTCTTATTATTCTTATTATTGCCTATTATCTTATTATTCCTATTATTCTCATTTTCTTAATTATCTTATTATTCTTACGATTCTTATTATTCTTATTAGTCTTATTATTCTTTATTATTCTTATTAATTCTTATCATTCCTTCTATGCTATTATTCTTACATTCTTCTTAGTCTATTATTAATTCTTATTATTCTTATTAATTCTTCTTATTCTTAATTATTTCTAATTATTCTTATCATTCTTCTTATCTTATTATTAATTCGTCTTATTCTTATTATTCTTATTATTCTTATTATTCTTATTATTCCTTATCTATTCTTATTATTCTTATCATTCTTCTTATTCTTATTTATTCTATCATTCTTCTTATTCTTATTATATTCTTATTATTCTTATTCTTATTATTCTTATTATTCTTATTATTCTTATTATTCTTATTATTCTTATTATTCCTATTATTCTTATTATTCCTATTATTCTCATTATTCTTATTATTCTTATTATTCTTACTATTCTTATTATTCTTATTATTCTTATTATTCTTATTATTTTTTATTGTTATTATGACTATGGTTATGACTTTTACGATTATGGTTCTTATGATTATTATTTTTGTTCTTGACAACGCAACGCTGCCAGCTTGGGAGCCACCAAACTGGGCCAGTGAGCAAGTTGCGCCTCAGCGGCCTCCTCTTCACCTGCTTGCGCGCGCTTCTGAGATGCTTGGGAAAAGCTCCGGGGTTTAGGGTTTAGGGTTTAGGGTTTAGGGTTTAGGGTTTAGGGTTTAGGGTTTAGGGTTTAGGGTTTAGGGTTTAGGGTTTAGGGTTTAGGGTTTAGGGTTTGGGGTTTAGGGTCCGTGTTCGGAATTTCTCTTTTCGTCTTCGAGGGCTAGCTTGATGTGCCATTGCATTGCCTTTCCGTCCCTGCGGAACTACAAAGGAGCAACAACTTATACTCACTGTCACTATACTACTGCCATCTACTTTTGCCATTTGCCTGTCACTCTAACGAACCATGCTTCTATCAAACTCGGTGTCAAGGTATTGTATGGACCCGCAATGCCCCTTACAAAACACCCACAATGCGGGCCTCCGTGCTCCTCCTCAAGATAAAGGACCATGCTTGCATGGCCCTTGCAGATGTTCTAAACCCTGAACCCTAAACCCTAAACCCTATACCCTAATACCCAAAATCCCTTAATACCCTAATACCCTAGCATCTACAGCTGCCGCAGGATGAACGGACGAACAGCCGGAGCGGCGGGCCTTCTGCGGCGGACATCTGCGTGACACTGGCCTGCAAGGTCAACCCCCGGGTCGACAGGGCGATGAGAGTTTCAGGGGGGGTTTAGGGGTTTAGGGGTTTGGGGTTTAGGGTTTAGGGTTTAGGGTTTAGGGTTTAGGGTTTAGGGTTTAGGGTTTAGGTTCATGGTTTTGACCAGGCATTTAGACCATGCTTTACGATGCCCTCGGCTCACGGGGCTCCTATGTCTACAGGCTCGAGGCCACCAGTGCCTCAAAGGAGTGCAAGCTTCAAATACTCCAAAGCGACATCGAATACTTACGGCTCAAAGGGGCTAGCCCCGATCCCAAACCCCTGCGCACCTCCCGGCAGAGGAGGTTCTGGGAGCTCTCCTCGCATGTCTGCAAGCCCAAAAAAACTGGACGGGAAAGACCCGTTTGCTGAGACTTCGCTATATCCAGATCCTGACGCTGTGGCATGGATCCTAAATCAACGACGGTCGCCAGAAGAAGCTGAAAACTCCCACAAGTTCAAGGGGAGTCAGTCCCGACGGAGCTCGCTCGCTTGGCGGCACAGGTGGGAGGCACTGGCCTGGCACCGCAAGAGCAGCGCGCAAGTGGCAGGAGTTACGGTGTGTATGTAGGAAACAAAGGCCAGGTAGGTCAAGGGGGTGAGCATACATATATATATATATATGTATACGCACACCATACAGATGTACAAAAAATGAAGAAACACATCTATACATAATTAGACAAGCAAGGCAAAGTGCTCTTGTGAGTGTGGCGCCTCTCTTTGCGCTCGCCCGCCCTGAACTTGAAAGGTAACATGCTGTAGCACATGGGGTAAGCGGTTCAGCGTCAACTAGCAATGTCATCAAACACTTCCCTCCTGCAACCCTTTCAGACAATCGTCGGTCCAGCTGACTCAGAGGGCCTTGAGAGGCTATACCCTAAACCCTAAACCCTAAACCCTGAACCATGCAAAGGACGCCTCAGCTGGAGCACTTTTATTACAGGGTGCTGCGCAGTACCTTTGTCACTTAAAGGGTGATACCTGGGTATGCATCACAAGATGAAGTCCGCCAATGTGGACACGACTCCTTTATAAGGACCCAGAAACGGCGGTTGCAATTGAAGAATGGCAAGCGGTAATTGTACATGAAATGCTTCAGCTCAGTTGAGCAGCAGCGCGTCATAGTGCAGCCTGCCCTGGTACAGCACCTGCACCGCCTTCCTGCCCTCGCCGAACTTGGCAATGCGCGCAAAGCCACCCCGGCGGGCTTCATACACTTCCACCATCACCCTGCGGCTCTTGGCCAGCACGGCCAACTCAATGCCACCCCCCCAAGCACCCCTGCGAAGCTGGCCGACATAGCCGCTAACGCTGCGGCCTGAGTCCATCTTCACCCAATCCTGGAGTGCAGTGCCGATGATCTGAGAGTGGGGCTGCCTCTCGATGAGCTGTGCAGCCTCCTCGCGCAAGGCACGGGCCGAGGTCCCGCCGAGCCCAAAGGCCAAAGCGTGGAAGAGGCAGGAGCCGTCACCGGGCTGGGGAACAACCCTTCCCCTGGACACGAACTTCTGATCTGCCTGGCTTGCAGCCACCAGGTGCGACTTGCCGACGAGCTGCCAGGCATCAGGGTGCTGGTCCCTGGGCTTCTTGAAGTGTGGGCAGTCAGTGGTGGCATGGTTACCGTCGCACTTGTCGCATGTGAGCTTGCGCTTTTGGGCCGGCCTTTGCTGGGGCCCCTGGGGCTTCTCCTGCTGCTGGGATTTGGAAGGCTCTGGAGGGTAGGCTGGGTTCGCGGGGCGCTTTCCGGTCTCCATGGGGCTGAAGGACGTGCGAGCTGGTGGAGGGTTTGCCCGAGGCGCAGGGGCACAAGATGCCGGCGGCTTGTTCGCCTGCGGATTAACATTCGGCTGTGGCTTCCGCATTTCGGCGTATAGCTGCATTGTCTGGCGACGAAGAATCTCGGGTCCACCGCCATATTGCTTCCGCAAAAACTCCCAAACCTTCTGGTTGACTGCGCGGTAGTCTTTCTGGACTTTCTTGTCTGGCAGCGGGGACCCATCTGCGCCGACAAGGTTGCAGTTGGAAATCGGACCTGGGAGAGCACCCTTGCCGTTCGCGAAGTCTTTCCACCGCTGCAGCCACTGTGAACACACAAGGAACCACACCTGCAAGGGCAGAAGGGACACAGACGGGGCGGTTTAGACTCATCAGACAGTGGAGAGCGAGCGAGAGAAGCAAGAGAGAGGAGAGCGAGGAGATTGCGCATCGGGAAGGAGAGGGAGAACGAGGCTGCGTAAGGTCTCGACACACTGCTGCTGTGGCACCTCGCTGGTCTTCGTGTCATGCGCGTACACAAACTGCTTCTCCTGTTCAGCACGCTTGCGAAGGCGAGCCCGCTCCGCGATCTCAGCCTCCTCAGGAAGTGCTGGGATGCAAGGGGAACCAACGAGAATTGCAGAGATCATAATATGATGTGATCTCGTGTAATATATATATATATATATACATATACATATATATATGTATATATATCCGCCGACCCCAGCCGGGGGCGGCGTCAGTGAAGACCCATTGCCCCTACCACCTACTCCACCCCATCCAAAGCTCTGGCCCATGCTCCCACTCTCCATCCCCTTGACCTACCCCTCATGGACCCAGCTCCCTACCCCTTACCCCTCACGCACCCTGCCCCGCCGCCCATGCCCCTCATGGATCCATGGGTTCTGGCCCCACGGCTCCCCTCCGCCCCTACCCCCACCACCCACGCACCCGCTCCCCGCCCATCCGCCCTTCCCGCTCCGCATACATTCCCCTTGCCCAAGCCCCCCACGCACCCCGCCATGCTTTTCATGGACCCATGGCTCCTGGTCCTATTCTTCATGCATCCCTTGAGCTGCTCCACCCCCACCACCTACTCCACCCCATCCAAAGCTCCACTCTCCATCCCCTTGACCTACCCTTCATGGACCCAGCTCCCTACCCCTTACCCCTCACGCACCCTGCCCCGCCGCCCATGCCCCTTATGGATCCATGGGTTCTGGCCCCACGGCTCCCCTCCGCCCCTACCCCCACCACCCACGCACCCGCTCCCCGCCCATCCGCCCTTCCCGCTCCGCATACATTCCCCTTGCCCAAACCCCGCACGCACCCCGCCATGCTTTTCATGGACCCATGGCTCAAAGCTCCACTCTCCATCCCCTTGACCTACCCCTCATGGACCCAGCTCGCTCCGCTTCCCTATGTGCCCGAGTTACTCCCTCATCCAACACCAACCCTCACTCCCCCCTCCACAGTCACCCCCCCCCCCCACCCCACCCCCACCCCCGACATTCCTTCACTCCGCCCGCACCCACGCCACCCCACCCCCCACTCCCCACCCCCCCCCCACCCCCTCCCACCCCCTGTCCTCCGCCGTGGGCCTCCAATCTTTAGTTAGGTGTTCCCAATGCACGCCGCCCGGGCCCACCCCCCACCCCCTCCTCCTCCCAACCTCGTCCCTACCCTTCATACGCCCCCCCCTTCCCCCCCCACCCATGGCATGCCTCCGCCTCTCTCACCCCCACCTCTTTCCCCCACCCCCGCCCCCCCCCCCTCCTCGACCCCCCCCTCCACCCCACCTCTGCTCCCCCCCTCCACTCACCCCCCCCCCACACCCCACCCCCCCGACATTCCTCACCCCACCCCGCACCCACACCCCACCCCCCACTCCCACCCCGCCCCCCACCCCCTCCCACTCCCCTGTCCTCCGCCGGCCAATGCACGCCCACCCTGGTCCCACCCCCCACTCCCCTCCCCCTCCCAAACCTCGTCCCCTTACCCTTCCACGCCCCCCCC
>CAJNDS010002325.1:135703-205239 GCA_905221605.1 Symbiodinium natans
CCGCTCTCACCCCCCACCCCCCCTCCCACCCCCCCCCACCCTGCCGCCTACTCTGCCCCCCCCTTCCTCCTGCTTGTTCCAACTTGGCGTCCATGGCCCATGCCCTTCGACCCCCAACAACCTACTCTTTCGCCTCCTCCCACCCCCAACCCCTTCCCCCTCCCAACACCTCGTCCCCTTACCCTTCCACGAGTCTTAAGGCTCCAGTGCATGCCCGCACCCCCCCCCCACTCCGCCCCCCCACCCCGCCCGCCCCACACCCCCCTCGCATGCCCTTCGACCCCCCACCACCTACCCCCTTCGCCCCTTCCCACCCCTCTCGTCCCCTTACCGTTCCACGCCCCCCCCTCCCCCCAACCTAAGTCTTACGCCCCCCACCCCACTCCCCTGTCCCCCTCCTCCGCATCTCAGCCTAACCCCCCCTCCCCCCCCCCACCCTCCACCCTCCCCGCCCCCACCTCCCCCCCACTCCCCTGTCCTCCGCCTGCAGCCGAGCCCCACCCCCGACGCCGCTCCTGACCAATCTCTGTGTTGGAGGGGTTCCAATGCACGCCCGCCCTGACCGCTCTCCCCGCTGACCGCTCTCCCCGCTCTCACCGCTCTCATCGCTCCGCTTCCCTATGTGCCCGAGTTACTCCCTAATCCAACACCAACCCTCACTCCCCCCTCCACAGTCACCCCCCCCCCACCCCACGCCCCCCACCCCACCCCCACCCCCGACACCCCCACCCCACCCACCCCCTACCTCCCCACGCCTACTCCGTCCCCACACCCCCTCCACCCGCCCGCCCCCCCTGCAGCCTATTTGCTTCCTTCACTCCACTCCCCCGCACCCACCCACCCCACCCCCCACTCCCACCCCGCCCCCACCCCCCCCCACTCCCCTGTCCTCCGCCTGTGGGCCTCCAATCTTTAGTGTTCTAGAAGTTCCAATGCACGCGCCCGGCTCTCCCCGCTCGCACCGCTCATGCCTCCGCCTCACCCTCCACTTCCCCTCTACCACACTCCACCAACCCCCGCCCCCCACCCCCCCCCCACTCCATGTCACTTACTACCCCCCCCTCTTACCCCCCCTCCGACCCCCCTCACCCCCCCCTCCCCCCCCTCGCCCCCCCCCTCTACCCCCCCTCCCCGCCCCCACCTCCCCCCCACTCCCTGTCCTCCGCCTGTCGGCCTAGCCCCACCCCCTACACCGCTCCTGACCAATCTTTAGGGGTTCCAATGCACGCCCGCCCTGACCGCTCTCACCGCTCTCATCGCTCCGCTTCCCTATGTGCCCGAGTTACTCCCTAATCCAACACCAACCTTCACTCCCCCCTCCACAGTCACCCCCCCCCCACCCCACCCCCACCCCCGACATTCCTTCACCACTCCCCCGCAACCACCCACCCCACCCCCCACTCCCACCCCGCCCCCCACCCCCTCCCACTCCCCTGTCCTCCGCCTGTGGGCCCCCAATCTTTAGTGTTTTAGGGGCTCCTTCCCTGCCACTTTTTCTCCAGCTACTTCCCACTTACCTCACTTGCCCTTGCCACTTTTTCTCCAGCTACTTCCCACTTACCTCACTTGCCCTTGCCACTTTTTCTCCAGCCACTTTCCACTTACCTCACCTCCTCCACCTACCTCTCCACTTCCCCTCTCACCCCCCCCCCCCCCCCCCCCCCCCCCCCCCCCCCCCCCCCCCACTCCCCTGTCCTCTGCCTAGGCCTACTGCGCATGTCAGGATTCCAATCCACCGCCCCTCCCCGCTCTCACCCCCCACCCCCTCTCCTCCCCTGCCTTCCGCCCCCAACTCCACCAACCCTCGACCGTCACCTCCCCTGTCCACCCGCCGCGCTCCACCCTGCCTTCCGCCCCAACCCTCTCACCAGAGCTGGTCAAATGAGTCCCCTTTCCGCCAGCCGCCCCCACCCTCTCCCACTCCCACTCCCTAACCCTCCCACCAACCCTCCCCAGCCCTCATCATTACCCCCTCCCACCATCGTGCACCATCCGACCGCCCCCCCGCTCTCACCGCTCTCATCGCTTCTTCATCTCTATGCCCCCCAGTCCACCCCTGCCTTCCGCCCCCAACTCCCTAATCCGACACCAACCCTCTACCGTCACCCCCCACACCCCCCACCCCCACCGCCCCCCCCGCCCCCGCCCCCCCCGCCTGCCCGCGCTCCACCCTGCCTTCCGCCCCAATGCGACTGTCTTGGGTCTGGGGTCGGCGGCACTGGCGGTAGCCATCAAATATATATATATATATATATATGTATGATATTGTATAATATCGTATGATTCGCAATATGTGCCACACGCCCCGCCTGGGACTTCTGAGGCGAAAAACAGCGTGCCCGCTTGCGAGGTTCCATCTCGGAGCCGCGCTGGGCGGCGAGCATCGCCGACAGCTAGAGGAGTTCAAGCGCTGCAGCCGTGGGGGGGCGTACTTGACATGCATGCCATGCTGATGGGTAGCTCATGGATTCTGGCTTCATGTTGGGACATGCATGCCTCCACATCTTACCGCTTTGTGTTTTCAGGGCCTCTTGAGCCCTGAAGCACTTCAGTGAAGGTTTGCTGGCTACACATGGCCCACAAATGAAGGCTGGCATTCCCGCAGGGGGATTTGAAAGTCAGCACCTCCCCTGCAGATAGCTCCAGACACACGGCATACCTGCGTGCGCGTGCGCGCGTACCATATACCCACAACCCCGACATGCACAGCAAAGCCCGCAGCAAAGCATGGAACTGGGCAGCGGAGACAAGCCATACAGTGGGGTTTACCAAGTTTTCCGCGTGGGAGACATTGTGGGGTTTCGGCGCCTCACGCTGGAGCACCGGCTCACCGCTTTCCTCCTCGAAGCAGCAGTAGGGACGGCTTGGGGACAGGGGGAGGCGTGGCCCTTCTGCGACCCGGCCAAACTGGAACATAAACTCCTATGTCACGTCTCTTTGCATCCAAGTCCTATCAGTTATCGGGCTTCAGAGTCTTCAACTTAAAAAGGATGGCTGCCTGAATTATTATCGCCAAACCCGTCGTATATATGAATACCCTCAGAACTATAAGCCCCACGTCAAAGTGCGGTTGTGTGTCTATGTTTGTGCACGAAACAATCTGAGTTTTCTTTCTGTTGGTTCGTTGGCTAGCAGGGAATGAGGGAATGAGGTACCCTCTATCATCCCTTAATTAAAGGATATATATATATATATATAGGGGGATATAGGGTACCTCAGTCTCTCATTCCCTGCTAACCAACAGCAAGTTGTTCAACAGAGTTGACGCCTTACTCCCAATGCCAAACGCTCCCAGATGGCCTCAGGGACAGCCTCCTCCACTGGGACCTGCACAACTCTTCGGGTAGTTTAGGGTTTAGGGTTTAGGGTTTAAGGTTTAGGGTTTAGGGTTTAGGGTTTAGGGTTTAGGTTTTAGGTTTTAGGGTTTAGGGTTTAGGGCTTAGGGTTTAGGGTTTAGGGCTTCATGGTCCCTTAGATGGCACTCTGGGCAAATCGGCTCAACCACGTCTCCCCAACCTGGCACCCTCGATTCTCCAGAGCTGCGGTTCCGAGTTTAGGGTTTAGGGTTTAGGGTTTAGGGTTTAGAGTTTAGGGTTTAGGGTTTAGAGTTTAGGGTTTAGAGTTTAGGGTTTAGGGTTTAGAGTTTTGGGTTTACGGTTCAGTGGGGAAGCCTTGCCCTGCTTCCGGAAATCTGCGAATGACAACAAGCAAGCACTGATGCTTAAAGAATACAATGCTCTTATACTCTTTAATTCGATCATTTCTTTTAACTGATGAAGAAAATATAATATTACTGTATTTTTGAATATTTTCATCGCTTTCCATTAATTAGCCAAATATACTGTATGCCTTGTGGTAGCAGGCACCTCTGCGAAGGGTTCGTCGAGGAGCGAGTGGCTGCGGCTCCTGGGACATCCATAAAAACGTTGCGAGCCCAAAAGCCCAAAATTCTTAACATCCCTGAGCCCTAAACCCTAAACCGTAACCCTAAACCGTAACCCTAAACCCTAAACCCTAAACCCTAAACCCTAAACCCTAAACCCTAAACCCTCAACCCTAAACCTTATACCCTAAACCCTAAACCCTAAACCCTAAACCCTAAACCCTAAACCCTAAACCCTAAACCCTAAACCCTAAACCCTAAACCCTAAACCCAACCAAAGTTCCACAACATCCAGAATCCCCCCCCCCCCCACTCCTCAGGCCCGTCGACGCGGGCGGCGCAACGTCGGAGCCTTTCCCTCGCAAGTGGAAAGGGCTGCCACGACAAACACACAAAGGGTTTAGGGTAGGGTCTAGGGTTTAGGGTTTAGGTTTAGGGTTTAGGGTTGAGGGTTTAGGGTTTAGGGATTCGAAAAATGGAATGCACTGAGTCAATAGCAACCCAAGCTACCCTGAAAACACGCATGCGCTGAGAACGCAGGAAAACACACCTAGCACCGATCTAACGAAGACCTGACACACAGCTAAGACCCAAAAAGGCCCCTAAACCTTGCTTCGCATCCAGCATCCGGAGCAATAAACCCACAGAGTAAACCTTGGCAGCCTGGAGACTCGTTCGGCACCGGCAGTAGGCCGGAATTGAGGCCTTCCATTTCATAAGGGTTAGGGCTTGAAGGGTTTGAGGATTCATGAGGACTTTGTTGGGTTTCGGAAGGGCTTTGAGGTTTAGATGCACGACGAGCTCAGAAAGTTTTGTGAAAGCTCTTCAGGTCTGTGCATCAGATTCAGCACACTCTGCTTTGTGATGGGGTCCGTTGAGGACTCGTTTGTTTCGCGTCCGCAAAGCACTGCACGGTGTTCGCGATGCGTCCCAGGCATTCACGAGTCACGACCTGCAAAGCCTGAACCCAGTCGCTATAGAGTCTTTGCTGGTTGGCGCGGTTTAGGGTTTAGGGTTTGGGGTTTAGGGTGTAGGGTTTAGGGTTTAGGGCCTAGGATTTGGATTCATGGGCGTCGTTTCAACCTTCGGGCTCACTGGATGTGCTTGTCCTACACCTACCCCAATAGCCCCGACCCTTTTTAGCTCCCCCAAACACCTCCAAAATCTAGAAGGCTGAAACCCTAAACGCCTCAAGTCCTCACATCTCACACCCTGCCAAAGAAGCCTTGATACCTGAAACTCTGGACAAATTCGAGTGACAGCAAGCGCACCCCCTTCAAAAGCCCATGAGGTCGCAGGCAAGGTGCGAAAGGTTGGTGTGAAGAGATCATTCAACACGCCAGTGCCCTTCCGAGCAACAACGTTTCAGGGTATAGTCGTAGAGGGCCCCTCTGCAATATGACAATAAGTGAAGTTGCCAGCCATGCGCAGAAACAGGGATAGCTGTGTGCTGAAGACCAGCAGATATGTCATAAGGGACCCCTAATCTGGACCCCCAAATTTAGGATCCCCTGTCAGAAGGACCCTAATAAGGTACCTCTAACATTGCAAACCCCCAAATAATGCCGATCTGGGGTCGATTCTTCCACAGCGTGGAGTTGTGTATTGGGGCCGGTCTTTGTCGAGTGCGCTGTGTCTAGGATGTGCGCATAAACAATGCAGGTCTCTTGTGCGCTTGCCTGAATCAGAGCAAGATACAGCTCTCTGGATGTGTTTAAGGGGGGATCTCCGAAAGCCCACAGGGTTTGAGGTCTCGTGGATGGCAGTGTTTGGTGGTCGTGGGTGTATAGCTTAACTGCGAAGCTAGTCGACCCAACTCATTCCCCGAACTCCTGCCAGAAATGAATCCCTCTGGCCAAAAACCACACTCCAGTACATCCCAAACCCATCTGCAACGTGAACCCTGGATGCCGACTTAGAACCTGAAACTCCGGACTTTGTCGGGCCCAGTCAGTGCCTAAACCCTAAAGCCTGAACCCTGAAGCATGCTGGCCTCGTCCTCCGTAAGAGGTGGAGGGCCAGAGGCGCGCCGGCCTCGTTGGCCCAAAGTGGCCCCCAAAGCTCCACAACCCTGTCTGCCTCCCTACTTCTAAATTCTCCCCTTAGAACCTAAATTCAAATAATGCGTTTCATATTTTTTGTTGGGTTTCATATAAACAAAAATAAAGTTTGAAAAAAACCAAGGGGGATATAGACTTAAGCTCAGGGCTGACTCTGAATGTTGGCCTATTGGGGGGCCTTGCATGGCGAGGTGCGCTGCTTTCCGGATGAAAAGCGACGTTCTGAAAGCTAGGGGTTTAGGGTTTAGGGTTTAGGGTGCAGGGTTTAGGGTTAGTTTAGGGCCCCAAAGTTACATTGTACGAGCCCTTGCATGAACCGAACCTGCACCGTCGGACAAGCACTCCTAATCTGGGATGGCCCCGTTGCCAAGCACATGTTCGGTTTTTTGGGATGGGGGTCGGTCTTTTCGGCCAGAGTCACCCAACTGCAAAGCTGCTGGGTGTTGATCGTCCGCTTCCCGCTGCTTAGACGACTGCCGGTGCGTGCCATCAGCAGGGGGGCCATGCAGTAGGCTGTCATATCTGTGGCAAAGCACAACTCGGTGGCCCCAGACCCTTGAAACGTGTCGCGTTCTGCTTTTTTGTCTTCACGTCGGCCGAATTGGCGCGCATGCGGCCTTCGCATGAATGGTGTGTCTTGGGAAGCATCCTGCGGCTGCTCGAGAGCGGTGCAGAGCGGTCATTTCCACAATCTGTTGTCTGGGGGACCTGTTCTTGTGCTTGCCGGCCGTTTCCATTTTTGAGGCTGAAACTTCACTAGCCATTGTCAACGGGCCTGACCTCCAAGTCAGGTGCAGCTGGAAGTTAAACTTACAGGGGTGGAGGTTGTTTTCAGAGGTTCAGATGATCCTGATTTGAGGTTGCAGTTTTTCCTTCGAGCTGCGGCGGTCTGTGACTTTGGATATGGGGTGTCTCGATTAGCATTTGCAAGCTCATGCTGCTTGATCCTGAGGGTCCTCGAGTTACTTCACCGTGCGCTCTTCCAACGCGCCGCGGCCCGACACATGCAAGCAGTTTCATTCACGTAGCCACACCTTGTGGCAAAATGCGATGGCCAGGCGCGGATTTCATTGTAACCCCCATATACGCCTTATATAGTCCCTATATACCGAAGTAGCCCCTAAATATGCCCCTAAATAACCCCGAAGGTCCCTTGTAAGGGTCCCTCCTCTAGTCCCTTGATTTCAGATCGTTTTCAGCATCGGCGGAACTGCGAGAAGACTGCCGAACCATGGGATGGCCAGCTGCTTGAAAAAAAAAAACCTCCTGTGCCAAAACCAAAAAATCCACCAAGGAACAAAGCCCTAACCCTAAACCCTAAACCCAAAACCCTAAAACAAAAAATCCAAGAACTCCTCGTCTTGTTCCCCACCCTCGGTGTGGGGTTGTTAGATTTTAAACAAAACTCTTCTCCTCGCCCGGAACTCCTCTCCTCGCCCGGAACTCTTCTCCTCGCCCAATCTACTCCTCGCTCATCCCTGGGGTGCCCAACCCCAAAGTGTCCCTGGAGTGCCCAACTCTAGAGTGTCCCTGGAGTGCCCAACCCCAAGTGGAGTGCCCAACCCCAGTCTCCCATCCCAGAGTCTCCCTGCAGTGCCCACCCCAGGGAGTCTCCCTGGAGTGAGAGTGTTTTCGGAGTGCCCTCTCCCTGCACAGTCTTGAACCCTAAACCCTAAACCCTAAACCGGTGGGATGTTCGAAGTAAAATGTTTTTTCCCAGAGCGCCTTCGAAGCTGCCGTTGCGGGAGCCGGGCCTGCGGACGTAGTTGCGGGAAATTGCAGGCACATCAGGTTCAGGGTTTAGGGTTTAGGGTTTAGGGTTTAGGGTTTAGGGTTTAGGGTTTAGGGTTTAGGGTTTAGGGTTTAGGGTTTAGGGTTTAGGGTTTAGGGTTTAGGGCTTCGGGCTTAGGGTTTAGGGTTCCCATACCAGAGAGTTGTCAGACCGGTGTTCTCTGCGCTTGTGTTCCGTTAAGCCGTCAGGCACTTGTACAGAAGGCCTTGGCGAAAGGTTTCTGCAGCCACTTTCGGAACTCAGGGCGTAAGTCCGTGTAAGGAGTATAAAGTTGGAGGTTTCCTGGCCCTAACTTAAACCCTGAACCCAAAACCCTAAACCCTACGGAGCTTAAACAGCATCGGCCCTTGATGGCTCCAGCGTACTGCAGAGCGCTTCTCCACCCTGAAGCACGCCGCGGGTCGCCAGGTGTCCAGTGCAATACCTTTTGAGTAAAGTAGGGTTTCGGGTTTCGGGTTTCGGGTTTCGGGTTTCGGGTTTCGGGTTTCGGGTTTCGGGTTTCGGGTTTAGGGTTTAGGGTTTAGGGTTTAGGGTTTAGGGAATCCAAAAGCTGAAGGCCGAATGCCACAACTGAAAAGCTGTCCGACTAGCTATCCAAACCTTCTTTGCACATCATCGTCTTAGAGTTCAGCCCGGTCCTCAATTTGAGCTCTCCCGGCGCATTCCACAGGCGGTCGGTGACCACCCAAACCTTCATTCGAGGGTTTCGGGCAGGGCCTTCGCAAGAGTACGTGTGTTGATCGTTTGGGGCCCAAAAGCTTAAGACGCTTGACGTTTCAGGCATGTGGGCGTCGGATGTTTTGAGGGGGTGAAACAACGAGAGTGAACCTGTACCAACCGCTACTAACCTGGCTGGTGGTGCACCTCAGGATGAACCTCAGGATGAACCTTGAAACGCTCCCTTAGCCGTCACCTTGCTGGAGGTCTGGATGCGGCATTTTCGAGCCGTCAAAACCCCGAAACATCCCCGAACTTCCTCAACCGCCAAAGCTTTGATTCTTGAAAACCCGAACCCGCAATAAACCCTAAACCCTAAACCCCAAACCCTAAACCCAAAAAAACGCCAAAAACCCTAAACCCCAAACCTGACTGTGCAGGCCAGGAAGCGCGACCGCCAGGTCCGGATGAGGCGGGGCAGCTCACGCTTCGGTTCGCGATGTCGTCCTCTTCTTCTCATGTGGGTTTCTCCTAAACCCTAAACCCTAAACCCTAAACCCTAAACCCTAAGCCCTAAGCCCTAAACCCTAAACCCTCGGGAGCCTTAGGGTCTGTAGGGTTCAGATGGGTTCAGGGCTCGGATTCGGGCGCTGCGGAGGTTTTTCTGAGTCTTGGCACTGGAGCTGAGCATGGGGGTGGGCCAAGGCTTGTGGAGTGTAGTTGCAAGTCGAGCTCTGTTTAGGGTTTAGGGCTTAGGGTTTAGGGTTTGTAGGATTTGTTTGGGACATTTCTATAATTTGTGATACCGAACAACCACACGGAACCTGGTGCCGCGCCAGGACAAGGAGTGCCGCCTCATAGATCTCCGGACATTGGTGCGGCGGCCTACATGTCGCTGTCCCATCTCTGATCTCGCTGTCTGGTCTTTCCAGGTCCGCCATCAGCGTGGAATGCTCGACGGAGCTCAGCGCAAAAAAAATAATAATTCGAATCACAAGGTGAGTCGCCCCTCCGGGGTCTGTGCCTACCAACTCGGTTCTGACTGTCAGCATGGCAACGGTGCATCAACAGAGACCAGCACAAAGTCCAAGGGAAGACAAGCATCCAGCACCCAGCCCTACGAGAACAGACAACAGAGTTCCCGTTTCGCCGGCTCCCTTCACTCAGGTAAAACACATCTCAAACACCGTGCAAGCACGCACGTTCACGTCGAGTAGTGAGGCTTGTTTACACTAATTCTCAAAGCGGAATGCCGCTCTGCGCAGTCGCCTTATTACACCAAACAATGTGTGCGCTCCCTGCATTCTGCCCTTGATTGAAATGTAAGCTTAAAAAGCGCTATTCTTGCTGCCTTAACTCAAAGAAGACCACGTGCAAAAATAGTAATACGCAGTAGCAAAGCAATGAAAGCAGGTTATGTTGGAATTGCCAGGAACTCATGACATGAATACCCCTACTAAACTAGTTTCTAGGCTGATGTCAGCCCAGCCCACCCAGCCCCGGCGCCGTGTCATGACTGCTGGGTGCATGCGCACATGAGCCGACCGTAAACGTCATGGGCGCATGGGGGGCCGTCCTCCCAAACGAAGCCGCCGCCCAAATGCCGGCGGTCCCGCAAGTACTTGTACTCCACACGCGGCCTGGGCAGTTCCAGAGCTCAGCTCTGCAGGGATATGAGGGTATGACATGGGTATGAGACGGGTAAAGTGCCTCAGAATCTTTCGAAACCCTCGGTTCGAGTGCTGGAGGCTAGGGGATGGCTTCTGAGTGATTCTGATGCACATTCGCCCGTCTCCATTTGTGGTTGCAAGCTCTTTTTTGTCGGGGAAATCATCACAGCTCGCAGGTCATCGATCATTCTAGAAGTACAAGCGACTGAATCTGCTGTCTTACATACGGATACAACTTGGAAGACGCCGCCCTTCTCGCCAAAGGCACTGAGTCCCTGCGAAACCTGAAACCATCCCACTGTCCCAAAACTGTCCCAGACTGTCCCAGACTGTCCCAAACTGTCCCACAAACTGTCCCAAACTGTCCCAGACTGTCCCAAACTGTCCCAGACTGTCCCAAACTGCCCGGGCCACTGACTTTTGGCCCCCTGCGAATCGGATCCAAACCTGGCCACGCATCAAAGGAGTTTCGTATGAAGCCTGGAGCAGGAATCTAAATCAAAACTGCCCTCGCCTCAGAAGCATTCAACAAACGACCGCATAACTACAACTAGTACTACAAACGACCACTTCATTACAACTAGTACTACAAACGACCACTTAATTACAACTAGTACTATCAAATCCCGGGCACTGCGTGTAGTGCGATAGAGGCTCGCGATTGAACGTATGGCTCACGGCACGCAAGAGTCTTGAAACAGCTCCCACCATTTGCGGCTCGTCTCCTATACGTCACATAGGGAATGCATTACACGTCTGTAGGCCCAACTCACCAGTTCAAGCGCCGCTTGGACACCGGATTCGTGGTGGACCAGAAAGGGTACGTCCGGCCCTTAGAACAGCCAAAGGTCACGTGTGATAAAGGCAGGACGTATTGGCGGTTTAGTGTTTAGGGTTTAGGGGCTGCAGGACTCTACTGCATAAATCCTAGGGAACGGGCTGCATGCTCGGCCACGAAATAGGGGTTTACGAAAATAGGGGACCCCTTAAATAGACCCCTATATGGTAGGATTCCCTTACGGACCCCAATATACCCCAATAAGGTACCCCCTAATTTTGGAAGCCCCCACATGTCTTGAGGTCGGAGGTCTCTGGGCCGGGCTCCAGGATTGTCAAGCAGAATCCCCAATGTCATTACAAACTCGAGAGGTTGTCAAGCTGGTACCGCGGGTCATGATATTAGCTTATGTTGTTTTTGTAGTTTTTGTTATTATTATCATTGCTAGTTGTTACTAGTAAGATTAGTATGATTACTATGATTGGCGATTACTAGTGTGTTTGATACTCTTGTGTTTATTATTATTGCTATTCTATTCCAATATATATATATATATATATATATGTAGGGACCATAAGGGGATAATCCTTCTAGTAATTCTTCCGACCCCTATTTCACCGTCCCGCAGCTGCCCCGGAGCCAAGCTGCGTCTGTGTGGAGCTGCACGGACTTCTCGGGATTCCACTTTCCCAGCTCCTCGACCTGCAAGCCGAATTTTGGGGGCTTAGGGTTTAGGGTTTAGGGTTTTGGGTTTAGGGTTTAGCGGGTTTCCGAACAGTCTGAGGGGACCCTTTATAAGGGATGCGATTACTGTATTCTACTTGGGGTAATACAAGGGGTACCCTCTGGTGCATTGGTCCACGATGTCCATGCCTTTTAAATGGCAAATCGGTGCATTTGCAGGCATTCTGTTTGGCATATGTCGAGAATCGAGACCTGGAAGCAGCAAGCAATGGAATTCCAAGCAACACGCATCACATAACCCGCGAGCAAGGGGCTTCTAATCTCGACATCCTAGGATTGAATCTGCGCTTGCATAGAGACCGCCTACTAGAAGCAACTAAAAATGAACCTGCACCCTGTGAAACCCTGTGAAGGCCCAAGATTCTCGGCCTTGCTGCCCTCCGCCCTCCGCCCTCCGCCCCACCAAAATCCGCCCCCAGGCCCTCTTCCAGCCACCTCACCCACGACGCGGATGATCTCTCCCATCCTTAGCACACAATATGAAGGTTGGTAAGTTGGTAGCTTTTTAGAGGCCCAAGGCTTATGGTGCACAAGTG
Source organism: Symbiodinium natans (assembly GCA_905221605.1). NCBI lineage: Eukaryota > Dinophyceae > Suessiales > Symbiodiniaceae > Symbiodinium > Symbiodinium natans. The sequence continues at coordinate 147,824 of CAJNDS010002325.1, forward strand.
TTGACTTTGCATGCTGCGGCGCAATTAGGAGCTCAGGAGAGAATCTTGTATGCTATTATTTTACCACCCAGACTGTTTGTCAAAGTCCTTCAGGATGTCTGCAAATGCGAGTGCAAGCTGCGCGGTGTTTGTTTAAATGTATGCGTGCAAGCGGCGTGGGGGGGGGTGTGTGTGCGTGCGAGTGTGCGCGCGTGCGTGGGGTGCGTGGGTGCAGGGGGTGCGGGGGTGCAGGAGTGCCGGGGTGCGTGTCTGCGTGGCTGCGTGCGTGGGCAGGTGCGTGTGCGTGTGGCTGCGTGGCTGCGTGTGTGCGCACTTTTATTGCGGTCTGGGTTCTGTAGGTAAACCCTAAACCCTGAACCCCAAGAGCCGGCTCACGCTCATTGCCGACGGGCCGCTGCGTCTCGGCGGAAACTCCGAAAACCAGCCCAAGCTGCAGCGGGATGTCGTGGGCACGGAAGAGTTTGTGGTTTGTTTGGGCTTTGCCTTCCAATTCCTACAAACCTTCAGGGTTTAAGGTTTAGGGCTTAGGGTTACAAACCTTAAGGGGAGTAGGAGATAGTGGATATCCAGCATTGGCCCAGCCTTGATGGTGCATGATGTCGGAAAATCTGGGACCCCCTTGTTCACAACTTTCGGGTCCACGGGGTCTGGCGAAACGGGTTCCGTTTTGGGGCGCGCGGGTCACCTGTGTGGCACTCGATGCGTAGGTGTAGGGTTGAAGGTTTGGAGTTTCGTGGTTCAGCAAGTCCCACGTTTCCTCCGGACCAATTATCAGTATTACTCGTCAGAACCTCACATCCGACAAACCAAAGCTCACGGAGTGCTTGGAAGGCCCACGCGTGGTGCCTGGATCACGTCGGAAGAAGCCATGTCGCTGGATCGTAGCTTTGGGTCTTGACCCCGAGACCCAAACTCCACGAGCGCTAGAAGGTGCGAACCCCCGAAGCAGTCTATAGGGCGCTGCGTAGGTACGGATGCTGGCTTATGAGCACGTTGCTGAATGTTATCCAGGAACCCCGTTCAGCTCACCTCGAGCAAAGATGCTTCGGAGCCTGCGCCCGCATCAGCTAGGCTTTCGGCTTCCCCAAGTCCAAAAAGCCCTTGCAGCTGCAGTGCATCCTCTGCATCTCCTGAGCCCCATCCGACACTCGAAGCTTTCCAAGCTGATCCCAACGACCCTGAGAGTTGCTTGGCCTCGAGCTGAAATATACAGCCGTTGGCTGGTTTGAGCTAGCTCGGTGTCCTGAACCCTGGTTCGAACTGCTTTCTGAAGGGGGTTAAAGTATACAGGGTGTGGCTGAGCAGGGTCCATTCGCGGTCAAAGGTGGGACGCGGGAGCATTGGGACTGCAGGCTCCTTGGGGTGATCTTTGCCCTGAAGCGGAGCCATCTCAACCCAAAAAATCTCCAGAGCTCCTCAAATCAGGTTCCTACGCTCCAAAACTCCGAAGGAAAGAGGTGCAGAGCATGCCATGTTTTCCGGCGAAAAAAGCTGCCTCCCACGTCTTTGCGGGGTGCAGAACCCGCCCCGCGCCATTGCACGTCAATGTCAGTGAAACAGCCATGGAGGTGTGGCCCCTGCGCCCTGCCCGAGCCCTGAAACTCAAGTTCAGGATCTGGAGCGTTTTTTATGCAGAGTGCTCAGCCCCAACCCACGAATTCAACCCAGAGATTTGACATCGAGACCCTTCGATTCCTCCAAAATTCGGGGTCCAGGACCTCTCGTAGCTGCAACTATAGCTACAGTATGGCTCATCACGAAGCAGTAAGGCCGTCACCTCCATGATGCCTTCTGGGGGTGTCCATATGAGTTCCACATATCCGCTCCTCCACGCCAGAAACCTATCTGGGACCCTCATCTGGAATGACCCCAAGGTCATTCCAAGCACGCTTTCAGTAGAGTTTCAGGTGAGTGGCTGGAGAAGTAGCGACATCCCACTGCACTCAGACGTGAGCCCGGATGAGAAACTTACGTTTCTTTCTCGGCTTGTGGAACATCTTACAATACATGCTTTAACTCTGATTTCCTAGGGTGTGGGCAACCCTCGGCAATGTGTACACCGACAGAACCCTCCCTGCGACAGTCCCTCTTCAGCGGACGGAAACGCGACGGTGATAGATACTTAGGGAGGTAAGCGTGTGGGGGACTATTGGGCCCGATGTTCCGCCTGGGAAGTAACATTTAAGCCTAGCGACCATGTCACCACAGATGCTGACCATCTGACACACCGTGACACCGTCATGCTGGGGCTCGAAACTCAAATCTGCTAAGAGCCCACCCGCACACACACACCCGCACGATCCAAAGCCCTGAAACCCTGAACGCACCAATATGGCCATTCACCAACATAGGGGTACCCCTAATATGCTCACAAATACTATAAATCTTCTGATAGGGACCCCAAAGTGTACCCCCTAATTTCGGAGACCCCCATATGGGCTTGAACCTGGTTTGGTTCAGGAGCTGGCGCCACAAAGCCCCCGGTGCCACTCAGAGGTCCGTCTTCATGACCTTGGTCCCCAAGGTGAAAGGGTCTCACGTGCAGCTCCCTAAACCCTAAACCCTAAACCCTAAACCCTAAACCCTAAACCCTAAACCCTAAACCCTAAACCCTAAACCCAATCTTCATTTTCTGTGCTGCAGAGCGGCATGCGCAAAAGAGCTTTGCGTCTAGCATCAGTCTAGGTTAGTTGGAAGAGCGCAGGAGGCATTCTAGGGCATAAAGCCAGCGCCAAACTCTAAGCCTCTAAGTGATCAGGCTGAACGGGATCGAACGGACTCCTGGGGCCACTGGAGGTTCAAGGATTACACATGGTTTAGGGTTTAGGGTTTAGGGTTTAGGGTTTAGGGTTTAGGGTTTAGGGTTTAGGGTTTAGGGTTTAGGGTTCAGGGTTTAGGGTTTGGTTCCCCTTCTCTGAGGGTGATGGGCTTCCGACTGTCAGGAAGTCTTTCTCCGGGATGCTGACCGGCACTGGTGGCTCCTTCGAAAGCCCAAAACCCTAAACCCTAAACCCTAAACCCTAAACCCTAAACCCTAAACCACTGGTGGTTTGAGGCCCTCATCCCGCCAGCAAACGCGGAGCACCCGCCCTAAGCGCATGCTCAGAATGCAGGGTTTGAACCCCCCTCTCCCCCTGTTCGCTGCGCACGGGTAGAGCGAGCAGACAGTTCAAGCTTCCGGGGTTAAGGTGGGGATTCGGGGTTTTAGATTGCCCCTGTTTGGTTTGGGTCTGTAGCTAGGGTTCAGGGCTTTTGGCTTAGGGTAGAGAGGTGCTCAAAAGCAACATGAAACCATGGAGCCCCACGTTCCAGTAGTTTAGGAATGCCTTGGATTGGCCGCTTCGGGCTCAGTAGTCTGGGGACCTGGGAGCGTCCCTAAACCCTAAACCCTACACCCCCGGAAGCTCCTGGACCTTTTCACCCTGTCGCTTCTTCTTTGCGTGCTTCTGCAGCTTGTCCTTTCAGAGAGGCTGTGCACGCAAACAGCTGGTCGGGAAGGCAATGGCGCCAAGTCTTCCAGGAACCCCACACAAATTTGCACAAATTTGGGAACTCACAGGGCGCCGTGGCTTATATTGGGAACTGAATGCCCGCGTGCAGTGAAGTGGACATGGGAGAAGTCCCGCGGAAGAAGCTTGCTGTTTCACGAGATTGGGTTTTGGCTCAGACCGAAGTCAAAGGCGGTGCTGTGACGTGTCGAGCCTGGTACTCGGTGTTGAACATCTTCACCATGTCCTTCACGGGGGCAAGCATTCTTGAGGCTTCCGGGCTCTGCAATCTGAAGCTAAAATGGATCATTCACCATGTCCCTGCCAAAAAGCCCTGCCCTAAAGCACGACAAAGTGTCACGCTTGCTTGCTTGCGTGCGTGCCTGCCCGCCTGCCTGCTTGCTTGCTTCACGACCATGACCGACGACGACGGCAAACGCCAACAACCACAAACACCAGGCGCAACAACCACAACCCGGCACAGTCGCCCTGACAACAACCGCAGCAACAAGAACCGAAAACAATGTTAACAGCAGGACGCGCAAGGGCAAACAAGCACACGGGCAACGCCGCGCTTCACAAGCTTGTTGGTCTGACGGCATGTCCTTGATCTCAGACTTCGGGATGCTTTCACCAAGCATGGTAGCCACCTGGTTTGGCAGGGCGGGTTGGGATTCGGGGTTTGAGGCAGGGGCTCAGGGTTCAGTCGGAATCTTGGGTGCAGAGCTGCAGCGAAAAGGTGCAAGCATTTGGGGTCCGGCTCTCATGAGTTCAGAGCCGGAATCCCCCCCTCACGAGGTGTAAGGGACCAGAATTACAACGTCACATCGCGCCTCATGCAACTCGTCCACGTCCAAAGCACCGTCACCGTTCTTGTCCATGCGACGGAAGACCTCATATCAGCTCTGGATGCACGGATGCCCCACTTTAAAGAAGTGAACACTTCGCCCACAGGAGGCCCCTTCTACAGATTGAGAACATACGATCCCTGGAGGAGCATCGCCCAGGACTCAGCTCGGCGAGTCCTCGGTTCTCAACCCCTCGACCCTGGACCCCTGGGCTGATCCAAGTCAAAACACCCTAGGCTCCGAAACCCGTGAAGAGAACAGCCCAATCCCAAAAGCTAGACCAGCGAAACCTCCCAAAAGCTACCAAACCCTAAACCCTAAACCCTAAACCCTAAAACCAGCCTACACTCCCTGCAAAGCCTGGCTTCTGGGGAGTCCCACAGACCTCATCTCCTCCTCAGGGTCCTCCTTCTCAAACTTCTGGGACAGGAGCTGGTAGAACTCCTGCCCATCTTCAGGGTTCCTATTAGGGGTTTAGAGTTCAGGGTTCAGGGTTTAGGGTTTAGGGTTTAGGGTTTAGGGTTTAGGGTTTAGGGTTTAGGGTTTAGGGTTTAGGGTTTAGGGTTTAGGGTCCCTTAGGGTTTGCGAGTGCACCCCCCCTGCTCCCCCCCTGTGTTATGGCGCAGTTCCTTGTTCCGCTTCCTCGGTTTTTCGGGTTTAGGTTCGGGGTGTGTTGATTAAGGTTCTGGGTTTATATATGTTGAGGGTCTTGGCTCAGGGTTTAGGGTTTAAGGTGTGTAGGACCTGGGGTCAGGTCAAGGGTACAGGCAGCCGGGGACAGGGGAGGGCAGAACATCGAGAACCGCCACCGTGTATGGTCAGGATGTCAGGCAGCAAATCCGGAGTAGCACGGCTCCCGGTCTGACAGTTGCTGCTTTAAGGTTTCGACACAGGGCTTCCGCAATCAAACCTCACAGAACTGCAGAACGCTCTGCTGCCTTTCACAGGGCACATAGGCAAATCTTTCAAGCAGCTCGAACCCAAATCCGGCATTTAAGCCCTAAGCTGCGCACCATTCCGCATCCCGAAACCAAGGAACGAGTAAGGGCAACGTTCTCTCCTTCTGAAAGACCAAGGCCAAGAGAATCCCCAAGCCCACCCTCAGAAACGCTTAAACCGTACTCCTGAAACACATAAGCCTCCCCGTAGAGCCGCCAACCTGAAACCCAACTCCCCGGTCTCCTTGCTACCTTGGAATGCCCTTTTTTGACAGCGGCTCAGAGCCCTGACACCTCCTTAAAACCCTAAACCCTAAACCCTAAACACTAAACCCTAAACCCCTAAACCCGTCTCCTGCGGTGAGATCATGTAGTCCAGGTCCTGGCCACCAAAGGGTCGAAGGGCTTTTAGGCTCAGGGTCGATGGTGGCTTTCAGGCAGTCCGCGCCCACGAACAGTCCGACCGGCATTTCTCTTCATTACCAATACAGACTTCGAAGGATTTTAAAACAGAAGTGTTTGGCGTTCGCTAACTTCTTCGTTTGCTTAGATACGTGATCGATTTCCTGCTGGCGATTTTCTCGCTTATGGTATCTTAGCATTCCGGAACTTTGGCATGAACGCAAAGCAGAAACTGCTAACAGCCTGGGCTGGCATGTAACCGCGCTGGAGGTGACAAAATCGACCCCAAGAAATTGCAAAGATACAGATGGGCGGCAATTCTTCTCTTAGCATGCAAATCCCCCATCCCAGGTTGAATGGCCTTGTCGACGTTGGACATGATTCTTGAGATGGCACCTTCAAGGAATCGCGATTGACAACCCGCAGGTTCACCAACCTAACCGACAGTCTGAGCTGTTGGGCCAGGATCGGATGAAGAAAAACACCCAAATTAAAGTGTTCACGCAATCCCAATCAACCTGAACACCGACAGTCTGTCGTTAAAGCCACTCTGCCTGCGACCTTACACGCTTTGCAAGGACACAAAGTCATGGCTTGAGCCACGAAAGAAGCATGCACGTGAGCAAATCAAGGAAGGACACTCTCAGCGACACCAACCAAAACTGTAGGGAGCAGTATGTAGTGTCTGTCGTGGGAGATGGGTGCTGCCAATATAGCTGCGATGTGCGAGGCTGCGTTTGATGATGCGTACTGTGCATGGGTCCAAGAAGGAGAAGCGGTCGTTTGGATACTTCGTAGCATTTGTAAGGCTTGTGTAGGTCGGTCTCTTGCAGCGCAATGATCGCCGCTGTCATGCGGTTGCATCTATCATCCAAACGGGGCTTCCGAAATTGGGGGTACCTTATTGGGGTCCTTATATTAGGAGAATCCTACTATTTGGGGATATAGGCCCGAGCATGAAGACACTGCGCCCTAGCCTATCGAGCTGACCTCCAACTGCTCTCCGAGGCACTGTCAAGGAAACTGGCCTCCACGTTGAAGAGCTTGAACATGCCTTTAAGCTCCTGCGGGTTTAGGACTTAGGGTTTAGGGTTTAGGGTTTAGGGTTTAGGGTTTAGGGCCAGGTTGTCAAGTTGGCTACGCCTTGCAAAGCGTCACTTCCTTGAGTGAGCCCTGGCAGGTACTGACCAAGCAAATGCGAAGTCGCGGATGATCCCGCACACGATACGAACAGATAGAAAGATGAGAGGGTAGGCTTCAGTTTTCATCTTGCCTAGGACTGCTAGGCAGGACGACTACGGCCTGCATGACGAGAGACAGCAACAGACCCTCCGAACAGTCTCTCCCTAAACCCTAAACCACCCTAAACCCTAAACCCTAAACCCTAACCGTAACCCCTAAACCCTAAACCCTAAACCCTAAACCCTAAACCCTAAACCCTAAACCCTAAACCCTAAACCGCGGAGCCTCGTTTCTGGGATCCCTCGTGCTAACCCAGGGATGAGCCACCGGCGCAGAGCAAACAGGTGCAGGATGGGCATGCAACAACGGCCAACGTGCCACAAGTAGAAGCAGCTTCGCTCGTCGGCCTGAACCCTTAAGGGACTCCTGAGCCATGCAGTGACGAACCCAGCAACACCGTGGCAGCAGACCTCGATGTCGACCTGGCCAGAGTTGTCTTTGTCGACGATGCTGAAAACCTTGTCCTGGCAGAAGAAGGGAGTAAAGGTCGTATAGGTTGCAGGGTTTGGGCGGTTGGGTTTGGGAATATTTTGGGTGAGTGTCGAAGCACGGCAGGGGGCAGTCAGCTAGGTGGCAACCCACCCTGAACCCGAAACCCTAGACCCTGAATCCTGAACCCTAAACCCGAAACCCTAAACCCTAAACAACCCTAAACCCGAAACCCTCTACTACAATCTTCAGCCCGTGCGATCCCAGCCCCGAGCTTTGAAGATCGGGTTGCTGCAGGGTTGCTCTTTGCGAGGAGCTGTATTTCAAGCCTCAATATAGGGGATAGGATTCGGGGGACCCTTGGGGATATAGACCCTCTGAATAAGGCCCCTGTTTAAGAGAACCAGAAGAGGGTTAAGAAGGGGTTCCCTTTTAAGGGTCCCCCTTATCCTACCTAGGATTCAAGAGATGCCACGAGCTCAAGCCTGTGTCACGGTCATGGCTCCACTCCAGGCATCAGGGCTTCCACTTAAGACACTGCCTAATGGTTTGCGCCACGACTTCGCTTGCGAAGATGGTACGAAATCCTTGTAGCATCCTGGCATTCAACTTTCCAAGTGTGTTGCAGAAGCCTTTAATCCCCAAAGCCCTGCAAGAACGCTCAATCACGCCGGCAGCACAATCAAACGCCGCTCCTGCGCATGTGCGTTCTCGCGGTCTCTGGTGCCGCCACACTTTGGGTTAAGGGCTTTAAGTCAGGGCGATAGGCTTTTAATGCTTGCAATGCTCAAGCAACCGTCAAACGTCTAATCTCCAAGACCCAAACAAAACAATGGAAGGGCATATGCCGGATCCGTGTGCGCTGTGTGCTTCTTAGCTGCAGCACAGACTTGGGGAGGGTCGTGCAGAGGGTGCAGCATCATCGTGTTCTTGGCTACTTGGTCCCTGCGTGCAGGGGACGTAGATCGCGGCATGTAGGTATTTCCCTAAACCCTAAACCCCAAACCCTAAACCAGGCTTGAAGACAGGCCAGGCATGATCGACGGGCATATTTGCTGCTTGCAAGCCCTAGCGAGGGCGCGGGAGCAGGGGCGAGAAAAGAAGGGGGAAGTGCTTGTGCCAGTATATCAAGTATCCCGTCTTCATGGCTGGTCCAGGCCCTTCCCAGCTGCTCTGAGAAGGACGAAGCAGCTTTTCGTGCGGAATACCACTGCTGACCACTTCCCAACCGAGCAGTGCCCCCCACGTCTCCTCAGCAAGTACGCCACCCTGCGTGGCATTGAAGATCTGCGTTTGCCTTAGGGCTGCGAGATTCATGATCGACCAGCCATAGCTGATTGTGGCACCGGCTCCAGTTGCGGGTTCAGGGTCCAATTTTGTCGTGGCAATTGCTTGCCAGTCACGTAGCCTTTGAAGCCTGGATTTGCAGATTCGCATTAGCAGGCAGCTAGTGGAGTGGGAAACGCACTCCAGGGACGCTGTGCGCAGGCACAGCGACCCGCTTTGTACGGGCACCAGCAATCAAACTGTTCAGGTGCAGACGACTTTCCCAACCATAAAGATGCAAACTGCCCTCAAAGCTTCTGCGCTCTGAGCGCATGGCCGGCCGCTGCCAATGTTTGACAGGTCCGTGGTGAAGGACACCCCTGCTGACGCCTTCATGCATGCGTGAACCAGGCAATGAAAGGGCCCGGGCACCGTATCGCCAGACCAGCGCTGGGATTCTACTGACTGGCCATGCTGAAGCTACACTTGACCGGATATGCAAGGAAGCTAGAAAATTCTCTAAAGCGAAGCCTTTGTGAAGTGCATCCCAAACGAAGGAACCTGTAACCCTAAACCCTAAACCCTAAACCCTAAACCCTAAACCCTAAACCCTAAACCAGACTTCATGACAGCATACACGGCTGGCGAGGATGACGGAGAATACCGAGAGCTTTTGTTCAGGCAGCCTCTTACATCGCCATAGGGTTTAGGGTTCAGGGTTTGGGGTTTAGGGTTTAGGGACCCAACTGACCCAAATATCATGCCCCTCCGAGTTCGTCGCGCGCCTGCTGTTTTTGCATCGCCATCTTTCCTCGAGGGCAGAGTAGACCTTTCTCCTACCCTGCCAAGTCTCGAGCCACAAAGAACTGGCAGCAGGCATTCACGGGCGGCAACTAACAGCAACTTCCCATGATATGCGCTTGGCTGCACACTGGTTGATGAGTCTACCGACGTGTATGGCAAGGGTCAAACTTGTAAAGACCAAGACATGGAACCCGAAACCTAAGAGCGTCTGGAGAACCACTTCACTCAACTAGCATCATACAAGTTGCAAGCAACATGTCAAACTCGGAAGTGGTGAACTGCCTGAGTGATCCTGACCAAGTGCGCACGGCAAGCCGTTTGCATGAAAGCTCTTCTGGCCCAGTCTAGGTCTTTGCGGATGGAAGAGAGAGAGCAGAAGAGGACCCAAACACACCCCTGAAGCTTTAAATTTTAATTCTCACTGCGTTCACTTTGTTACGTGGACAACGCGGCTTGCCGCATCAGGTCCAGATTCCAGCACGCTCTCCATCCTAGGTCCTAAACCTCTCAGGGGCCATGCCGGGCCTGCCAAGACCTAGTTCAGGGTTTAGGGTTTAGGGTTTAGGGTTTAGGGTTTAGGGTTTAGGGTTTAGGGTTTAGGGTTTAGGGTTTACGGTTCCCCATCTGCCATGAACATGAACATAAACACCATAAGGCCCTTCGGCCTGAACCCTGACTCAGGCACTTACACTTTGCTTGAGCAACCATGTCAGTTTAAGTTCAGAAATCTTTCAAAACACTTCCCAGAATCCTGGGCTTGGCAAGTGTGGCGCGGACTCCTAAGGTGTCAGAGCTTCAGAGTTTTAGGGTTCGAGGAAGTGTGTGTGTGTGGTTTTGGTGTCCAGAACTTTTCGGGTATTGGGACGTCTAGTTAGCAACAGCAATTAGATACCCAAATCACTTTGATCTAACCCCATAAGAGGTTCCTCTGGAGGGCATGTTGGTTTGAGGGGCATGTGAGCCCATCATGACAGCCTAGCCTCTTGGGCCATGTTCTGACCCCGACCGACTCCCTGGTTGCAGTTCTCTACAGTGCAACAGCATGCTGCGACTTCGGTGCAAGGGAAGGGCCCCTACGGTCAAACAACGCATCGCAACTCGGCATCCGCGGTGGCTTGCCCCTCCTCACTCGACGTCACGCCTTGCAAACAGCCCAATGTCTACTGCCTTCGGGCTTCTGGGGTTCAGGTTCAGGAATTTAAGGCTTCGAGTTCCTCCAGCAAACGTCATGAATGGCGGCATTCCCTTTTCACAACCAAGTTGGGGCGTTGCGTTTGGGGGATCATGTTCTTCAGAATTCAAGATTTCCTCCTGGGGCCGTCCTTCCGGCCGAGACTTATCGGATGTTGTCACTACAGATGTGGCACACTCACACACACACACACCCCACTATGAGTGCCAATGGCTTCACCCGAGGAACTGCGGTCTGGCTGGTAGCGGGCCACATGAGGACACACGACCATCGTGCTGAACTCTTCCGCGAGGGGACGCCGGACGTTGTGAGGACGGGTGCGCTGGAAGAGTCTTGCTGGATGCCTTTCCGTACGGTGATGGGAACCTGTAAAAGCGCGCTTGCGGGCTTCGCAAGCGGGAGGGGCCGCTATTCATCCAGCCATGCATCCAGCATACCCTTAGCAAAGCATTCACAAGGCTTTTCTTCACGTACAGATTATCGGGTCTAGGTTACCTCACATGCATTATAGAGAGCTTCTGAACTGGGCTCTTCCCAGGGTCTACAGGCCGCCCAATACAACAGGGGTATCCGTGCTTTCTTTTCGTGTCACTCACAAACCCTTGGTGACACCTCCGCTACAGTTCTACGGCCAAGCCCTAAACCCTAAACCCTAAACCCTAAACCCTAAACCCTAGACCCTAGACCCTAAACCCTAAACCCTAAACCCTAAACCGTAAACAGGGGAGGCCCCGGCATCGGGTTTCAGCAGCTTCAGCCACGCATACGCCTCCTCGGCTGGGACTGGCTGCGGGGGTTCAGGGTTTAGGGTCTAGGGTTTAGGGTTTAGGGTTTAGGGTTTAGGGTTTAGGGTTTAGGGTTTAGAGAAATTGTATAGGGCTTGGGTCCCAATAACGTTTTGAGCGAAACGTTTTGAGCGAAGCGTTTTGAGCGAAAGTTTTGAGCGAAACGTTTTGAGCGAAACTTTTTTTTAGATATTAGGTTTTAGTTCTAGGTCGGCGTGGGGGAGGGGGGGACAAGGGGGGTGGGTGGTGCGGGGGACCCGATTTCGTAATTTAGTACTCCGAGGAGTTATTTAGTATTCGGGGGAGGCCCGGCTTCGTAATTTTAATAGCCCGGCTTCGTAACTTAGTACTCGGGGGAGGCCCTTCGTAATTTAGTATTGGGGGGAGGCCAGGCTTCGTAATTTAGTATTCGGGGGAAGCCCGGCTTAATTTAGTATTCGGGGGAAGCCCGGCTTCGTAATTTAGTATTCGGGGGAGGCCCGGCTTCGTAATTTAGTATTCGGGGGAGGCCCGGCTTCGTAATTTAATTCTCGGGGGGGATGCCTGGCTTCGTAATTTAGTATTCGGGGAGGCCCGGCTTCGTAATTTAGTACTCGGGGGAGGCCCGGCTTCGTAATTTAGTATTGGGGGATCTAACTGAACCAAAGCGTCGAGCCTTGCCACAGCTTTAGCCTGGACATGCAGCAACAGCAACAGTCATTGCATGAGTGGTGACGCCTGCCTCTGCTTCGAGAGAAATCTTTCCATCATGATGGCAGGCTCCATTTTCGCCGGGGCGTCTTGCGCCCGTTCGGCAAAGGTGGCTTTCTTCTGGCATCCTGAGAGGGTAGGTGTTTGTCTTTGATGTTGCGGGCATGGTCTGACAGACCAGTTCGGACGACTGAGGTTTGAACTGGCTGCCTCAGCCGCGGCGGGGTCAGGAATGACCTGCGAGCCCACAAGCTAAGCGGAAGCAATATTGGAACCATGTCAGCAATGGTGCTGCACTGACTTAGGGCACTGTTCACTCAGGCTTGCCATGAGCCAACACGTTTTTTCGTCCTGTAGTTTGTGTTGACTGAAGGCTGCTCGCCCACACGGCGGTGTCGGTGCGTGGGTTCCACCACCATAGCTGGCCGCTCTTCGGATCTTTGTAGCCTCGGTGGCAAATTCTTACTACTGTGCTTGCAATTAATTGTGGCATACTGAGCGCGCGGCATTCCCAATGAAGGCTGCTCTCCCACACTGCGACGTCGGTGCGCCCATCCCACCACCATAGCTGGCCGCTCTCAGGAGCTTCGAAGCCTGGGCGGGCAAGTTCTTCCTACTGCGCTTCCAACCATCACGTACTGAGCGCACGGCGCTCCCATTCGTGGTCTTCAAGCATCCGCTTCATGTCGGGCCAGTTCTTCACCTTGACTCATCTTGCATTGGTTTTCGTTAAACTTTCCGAAGGGCAATGACCTTGGCCAGCAAGTCGAGGAATTGCTTGCCAGATAACTCCTTGTGTGCTGTCGAGTGGAACGACATCTGTTGAAAATATTTTGAACATGTATTGTTTCTGCCTGTGCTGGCTTAGGTGGGGGAGGCGGACGGGTTGGCTTCGGTGGCAGATCCTCGTTTTACGCAACTGTTCGGACAACGGCTCTGGCGTGCCATGGCTTGCCTGGCTGAGGCACTGGCGCGGCGTTGACGGTGCTCCTGCAGCGACAGCTGTTCACCTGTGGGTTGTCCTCTTTAACGCGCCGCCACCGGCTTTCGGCAAAGTCCCACACGACCAACAGCCGATCTGCGCAAGTCAAACAATCACTGGATGTGTACTAGTAGTCCCTTTGAGGTCGGAACATTTCTCCGTGATATCCGCTTTTTGCCATTTCTGACGCCTGAGCCCAAGATGGCTTGAACATGTTCAGGAGATGATGTAGCCAAAAAACCTGGCTGAGGGGCCGACTGCTTAGGCGTCAGCGTGGCTGCGAACTCGGCCGCGACTGGCCCTTCGAATTCTGCCCTCGATAACGGGGGAGCATGTGTGCATGACAATAAGCAAGCAGTGTAGCAAGATCCGGGTCTTGGACTTGAAATGATCTGCGACTATGCTCATTTGCGCCATGGCACCTGAAGCACGCGGAGTGAAACTTGAAGAGAGAGAGAGAGAGAGAGAGAGAGAGAGAGAGAGAGAGAGAGAGAGAGAGAGAGAGAGAGAGAGAGAGAGAGAGAGAGAGAGAGAGAGAGAGAGAGAGAGAGAGAGAGAGAGAGAGAGAGAGAGAGAGAGAGAGGAGAGGAGAGAGAGAGAGAGAGAGAGAGAGAGAGAGGAGAGAGATTCCACAAACAGAGCGAAAGCTAAGGTCTGTGCAGACTGCAGGAAGAATCGAGGTGCGTGAAGAAATGTATGCGGCGGGGTTACAAGGAAGCTGAAGAAAGCTGCGCCTAAGGAAACCACATGGTGCGATACGAAAAAGCATTTTGCTGGAATTTCTTGACTAGCGTGATGGTTGCTACGTCTCGGGATCTCTGAGCGTCTTGACCCAGTCAATTGCTGCGACGAAGCAGGTTTCTCAAGGTTGCGTTAAATCTGCTGCTGCAGTCTGCACCGATTTTTTGGGGTGGCTGGGAGTGAGTTTGCAGGCGCGAGTCGCGTTCTTTTTTGTGCGGCTCTTTGCCTGCGAATGCTTTGTCTGGGTGAAAGAAACCAAGCAAGCTCTCGCATCATCTTCGACCTGGGGAGCACAGCAGCTGCGCGAAAGCCCGGCTTCGTTATTTTAGTATTCGGGTGAGCCCGGCTTCGTAATTTAGTATTGGGGGGAGGCCCGGCTCCGTAATTTATCGGCTGGGAGGGGTGGGGAAGGGGGAGGAGGGGGGGGGGGAAGGGGGGGGGGGGGGGGGGGGGGGGGGAAGGGGGGAAGGGTGGGGGAGGAGGTGGGGGGGAGGGGGGGGGGAAGGGGGGAGGAGGGCGAGGTTTAAGTAAATTGAGCATTTGGCCTCAGACTTAAACTCAGATTGTCAGCTGTTTAGACAAATAACTTGAAAACTCAGAATGATACCACATACAATTTCTATTTATTTTGTCTTGTAGGGTTTAGGGTTTTCGGGTTTAGGGTTTAGGGTTTTAGGGGTGGCGCAAGAGGGTGTTGGGCAGATTTGGCGGTTCGGGATACTGGAATTTTGTGAGGCGCGCGGAAGGTACGAGCCTAGAATTGTGGGTGTAGGCCTGGCCTTCTCAAAGAACAAAGAACGAACTTTGTGCCACACGCGTTTTTTTGGTAGCTGTGCTTTCCTCAAATGCGATGTGGGTCGCAAATACCAACCCCCCAAGCTCTGCAGAACTCAAAAACGAGCGGGCAGTGAAGCGACCTGTCGGGTTGAGGAGTGCCTTTTTATCCTGAACGGCATGGATGGCATGGGCAGGCGCACGTCTCTGGGTCCAACACTCAGCATCAAGCCGGCAAGAGTCAAAAACTCACACAGGTATACAAAGTTCCAAACCCTAACAAGGATGCCGGGGCCACGGCTGCTTTCTTCAGGGTCAGCGTGATCCGCTTCTTCTCACTGACCTGAGGCCAGCTTGCAGGATTCATGCCCCTGTGCTTAAACTGCCTGCGCTGAGGACCACGCGCAGCTGGCTTCTACAGCTCCAGAGGCTCGGTCTTCGAGAACCCCAAAGAATATCTCGAAGCTTGGGGCAGGGGCCCGGAATTTGCACTCTTCGGGGACGATCTCGTAGTAAAGTCCTGGGTGCAGGGATCCGAACTCTGAGCCTGGCTCAGCAACCAACGGTCGGATCCCAACATCTGTTTTTTGCCTAGCGGTCTAGCCTTAACTGGGTATAATGGGACAGGTCAGCAATCTCAGATGGGCGTAAGCGACGGGCAGCACGCAGGCTCGCGTGCTCTGTATGTTCAGTTTCGGACCATCTACCCAACCATGAACTCAACTCCCCCAACCCAAACTGCCTGCGTCCTGTAGTGGAGCCGAGCCTGGCACCTGCCCTCACCTAAACCCTAAACCCTAAACCCTAAACCCTAAACCCTAAACCCTAAACCCTAAACCCTAAACCCTAAACCCTAAACCCTAAACCCTAAACCCTAAACCCTAAACCCTAAACCCAAACCCCTAAACCCTAAACCCTAAACCCTAAACCCACCTGCCCTACAAGTGTACGGATGGACCCACCGGTCTAAGCCCTGAGCCATGAAGGCCT
Source organism: Symbiodinium natans (assembly GCA_905221605.1). Classification (NCBI taxonomy): domain Eukaryota; class Dinophyceae; order Suessiales; family Symbiodiniaceae; genus Symbiodinium; species Symbiodinium natans. Next base: position 163,395 of record CAJNDS010002325.1, read on the forward strand.
GGTGCAAATCGGGGGCCCAAAGTGGAGGGTTTTGTATACCCTAAACCCTAACCCTAAACCCTAAACCCTAAACCCTAAACCCTAAACCCTAAACCCTAAACCCTAAACATACAGGCGTTTGGCTGGAGTGAGGTTAGTTTCTGCTTGCAGTCGCCCGCTCCAGTTAAGACCCCACGCGTGGCTGCGTGCCCTTTTGCAGCCCGCGTCTGCCGGCTTGTGGTCCGCCCGTGCGCACAAGCCTGGCAAATCCCACTAACCCTTTTGCCATTGTACTGGACACTTCTGTACCGCCTTTCGCGGAGGAAGTGAGCCTAAGGGCTGCTCCGTTGGTGCTACCTGGGAGTCTGGCCACCTTTTGCCCGGTCTTTGACCCGGCTTTGACGGTCGCTGCAGTATATCTCGCCGACCGCGCGTGGTTTATGGGAAAGAGATACTTCCTGGTGGTGTGGTTCTTTGTATACGCTGCTTACTGTTGGAACGACGGGTGCTTCCACGCGAAAGCAGAGCAAGAGCTCGGCCTGCGAGCCGGCTTGGCACCGCCGTTTACGGCGACAGAGAACATTCGCTCGTACTTTGGTCAGGCTGGCGCAGTACCAACTGGCGAAGGTACCTACACACAAGCTTGTCAAAGCGCAAGCTGTCTTGAGGCGACACCACTCAACGAGAAGGACAGTCACAAGCACGACCGGCAGTTCTGTGGAAGCAATGGCATCCTGGTATTGCGGTACATGCTATCAATGGGCGAAAGCCTCGGCAAACTACTGCCCCACCTGTGGGCGGAGCAAGGCCCATGCGTCCGACCAGGCATGGCAAGAGACTGGTCAGCAGTGGCAGGGCTCATACCAGCAGTGGCCGAGGTGGAATCGCCCAGAGTCAAGGCGAGGACTTTCTCCTCGCCGTGGACGAGGCAAAGGCGAGAGGAAAACGGGGAAAGGCAAGGAGCCACAGAGGGAAGGAAGCCCCGGCAAAGGCGGCAAGAACGCAGCCAAGAAAGCCGAGGTCCCGAGGAGTGTGCCGAAAGCTCCGCCACCTCCGCCGATTGCCGACAAGGCGTCTGCCGCAGCTCCGGCAGCGGCCAGTACTACTTCGACGACATCGACGGCAACCACCTCAGCGGACGACTCAGCGGCCAAGCAACTACAGTTGCTTATGAGTGCCCTCAAGAATGTGAACGACCTGCCAACACAAGTGAAGGATCTCTTGGAGTCCGGAGAAAAGGAGAGCAGCAAGGCCGTGGCTGCAGCCCTGCACAAGAAGGTCTCCGAGCAGGGGCGTGCGAGAAAGGAGCTGCTAGAACTACGGCGGCAGCGAGCAGACTACCTCCAGGGGTGGTCGACCTACTTGCAAGAAGTTTTGACAACGATGAAGACACAGTTCGAGGAACGCAACTCGATGCTGGAAACCCTCTACAAACAAGAGGGCCAGCTCCTGCAGACAATGCAAGCTGCCAGTGCAGAGGTCAGGCGGCTGAGCGCGCAACAGACCAAGGACGTCCTCGAGGTCGACTTAGTCTGCCTGGATACGGACGAGGAGGACATCGACCAGACTGCGGAGATGGATGCGCGCAGGGAAAAGCAACAGGAAGCCCTCCAGCTCGAGGATGCTACGTTGACTACCCTGATACAGCAGGCATTGGCCAACGCGGAAAAGCAGGCCGAGGCCTACGCAGAGCCAGCGACGCCCAGGAGTCGACCGGCCAAGCGGCAGAAGGACGAGATAGCTTCCGGCAAGGAGCCCGGGAACGACGCTGCAGGCAAGGCCGACAAGGCTGGCGCTTCGGCAGACAACTCGTCTTTTCGGTCGGCCTAGGGCAGCACTGTGCCAAGCTAGCACAGGGGGCCTGTTCACAGTGGGACAGGTTCTGCGCTTCCACGGGCCGCATCCCGGGTTGGGATGGGGAACTCCGCCATTCTGTTTGGAGGCAAAACGACTTTGTTGACAAATGGTTTGGTCCTTTCCTGGCCTCCCAACTGGCTTTTGAAGTGAGACTGAGTGAGATAGGGCATCTCGTTGTACATAGTTTCACGGGATATGCCGATCCAAGGTTAGATGAGATTGCATGCGATGCACCATCTGTACCTTCTGGGAGCGGGGGCTCTTGTAACGATGGTTGGAACAATCCTGTAGACCAACCCGATCGTTGTGCATTGGATGGGCTGTTCAGCAATGACAGCTCAATCAGACCCACATCTTGCGACCTGACAGTTCAGACTTCTGACGTACAGGCTCGAAACAGCATCCCCAAAAGCCCCACCCCCTTTTTAGGTAGGCTTGCTTTGGGTATAGGTGTAGGCCCTAAGTCCTGCCTGCGCCGAACCAGCAGACGCATCCGCAAGATTGCAAAGTCTGTTCACTTTGCAGATCAGCAAGCCCGGTGTGTACGTGCCAAATTTGCCTCGGCCTTTGATCAACTTGTGCCGCCGAGCTGGCCTGCTTGCTTGGCAGGGCTAGACGTTAGAGCTGATGCTGACAGGCCCTCTACAGTGCCCGGCATGCCAGGTAGCAGCATCGACACAAGGCAACAGTCAGAGCATGTAATGAGGGAGGGACTCCATAGGCATGTGCTTGAGCTTGTAGGAGTGCCCCCGCCCGACTGCCCTTCGCATGTAGCCCTTTTGACTAGCATGCCATATGCCCTAGTACACACGAGTGTGCTGGGAAAGTCGCGCCGCACCAAGTATGACTTCCAGGCCACCAACCCATCTGTGCCACCTGACATTGCTCACATACCTGTCCCCACACCCCTAGGTAGACGGAATTTAGGACCACTGCCGACCCTGCAGGACGGAAACTTGTGTCGGCCCGCTGCAGCCCGGCTGTCCCTGCAGGAGCTGTTGCCAATCCCAGAGGTGGGCTGGTGTCACGCTGTCATACCAGACATGCTTGAAACCGCGATCTGCCGGCACCAGCTCGCCTGCCTTCATTCCGACTTCAGCCAAGTCCCTGACTTGTTGCCTCACGCACATGCAGCTTGGCATAGCCTACAGCCCTGGGATCGGAGTGAGCCGATCGACAGACTTTTCCTTTTCACTGATGGGTCCTATTGCCCGGCCAGCGGCCTTGCGTCTTGGGCCGTGGTGGGGCTTGCAAGCCAGTGTGACAGTGTTGTTCGTGTCGGTGTGATTGCAGGACTCTGCCCAGCTGACACTGCTGCCAGCGCCTTTTCCGGGGAAGTGCACGCCCTCCTTCATGCGAGGGCAGTGGCTGCTGCCGCCTCCCCTGTTACTACTTGTATCGGAGGAGACTGTACTGCGGCGCTCGCGGCAACACATGCTGCGTGCGCAGGATTGGACCCTTTTGCGCGAGCCGCTGCTGGGCTAGCATTTATCTCGGCAGGTAACAACCAGGAGGTACTGTGCCTAAAGGTTGCGGCTCATCAGGGATGCCACTTCAATGAGGCCGCCGACGGAATAGCCAAGGCGGTGGCCAGACATGGGCAACTCTTTCAGCTAGGCCTAGCTGGCCATGAACTCGAAGCCGCTGCAAGGGAGGGCATATTGGAACGCATGTGGCCGACAATGCACAATGCCTTCAATGCCATCCATTTCCCTTCTCTTGCTGCAGACGGAACGTGGACGCGGGCAGCCATGACAGGAGGTTGGGGAACTTCCCCGACTGGTTTCTCCACTTTTAGCACAGAAAAAGAACCGGAGCGCACTAAGGTACATAAAGTTCGGCTGCACTGCATCCAATACAATTGCCTCAGCCTCAAAGGAGACCTTTCGCAGGAGCTCATGGCCAAAGGTCTCGCCTTGCAGGAATGTGACGTCGCCGGCCTCCAGGAGACGCGCACACCTGAAGATGCAATTTCGCGCAAAGGGGACTTCTGGGTGCTGAGTGCTCCGGGCACCGACAAGGGTACGGGGGGGTGTCAACTATGGCTGAGGGCGGGGGGCAGGTCCAGCCGCGAAGGGGGACCTGGATGGGACCGCTCCTCCTTCACCATTGTCTGCGCGCTCCCCCAATTGTTGGTTTGCTCTGCCAAGTTGAACGGATGCACCTTTGCCCTGGTTGTTGCACATGCTCCACCTGCGACTGCGCCGGAACAAGACAGAGTTGAATTTTGGGGACAGCTCGAAAGCCGCTTGCGAGCGCTCCCACGGCATTTCAGTGTGATGGTTCTCATCGACGCCAATGCGAGGTTTGAGCCACAAGTAGGGGTGAGCACACTCGACTCTCGACCCATCTGCCCGAACGCGGCGAGAATGCGTCTCGTGTGCCTTGAGTTTGGACTAGCTGCGACGGCGCAGCACGACACGCACGGGACCGAACTCGTCTCATGGCGTAGCCCAAAGGGCAAGCCCGGCCTACTTGACTACATCCTTTTCCCTGATGCCTGGGAGAAGCAAGTCACCACCCTGCAAGTCCGAGAGCTGGGGGACCTCCATGAGGGATTTGACCACTTTCCAATTGCCGCTACCATGGCGCTGACGCTCAACGCGCAGGAGGTGCGCCCCCGTGGACGCATTGACGTGGCAGCGCTGCGCACGGCGGATGGCGCGCAGGCGCTCAAGCAGGCATATGCCACGCTCCCCCACATCCCGTGGCACGTGGACCCCACCTCCCACGTCCACATCATACACAGGCACCTGCAGCACAGCCTGGCTACTAGCTGCCCTCCGCCCCTGAACAGACCGCGCAACCCTGCCTACACTGAGGAGACGATCGGCCAGGTAAAGCTTACTAGGCACGCGCGGCGCATCATGAAGGAGAGGGGCCGGGCCGTGCGCAACTTCATCGCACGGGCGCACATCACTGCTTGGAGCGCGCTTGCGCGCGGGAGCGAACAGCCCGGCGGCTTGCGTGATGACCTTTGGAAGCTCCGCCGCGTCCACATGACATGGATACAGCGCGCACAGGCCGGCGCGGCGCGCCAGTCCCGTATGATCCAGATCGACAAGGCGAACTTCCTGCGAAAACAGATCTCCGAAGCTCGCTCCGATGGCCCCGAGCAGTTCGCCCACAAGATACGCGCTATCCTGCGTACGGGGCGCAAATTCAAGCCGGCCAGGGCATTGCCTGTGCTTGAGCTGCCCAACGGCGAACAGGCCCACGGCCCTGAGGCGGTCGAGTTTGCACTCGGCATGCATTACGCCGAAGCGGAGCGCGCGCAACTAGCTGACCCTTCGGCACTGCTTGCGCAGCACATGGCGCGGCAAGAAGGCGCAGAGGGCCCGGCCATCCACGCGGACAGCCTGCCGTCCGTAGTCACGCTCTCAGAGGCGTTCAGTCAACTCAAATGCGCGAAAGCAAGCGGGCTCGCTGGCATACCACCGGAAGCATATCGGATAGCGCCCCAATGCGCAGCCGCTGCGTTCTTCCCGGTGATGGTTAAGGCCCTCGCAGCGCAAGCGCTGCCGCTCCAGTGGACAGGCGGTCTAGCCCATAATATCCCCAAGGGAGCCAAAGACTCCAGCAGGCTCACGGGCTGGAGGTCGATAATGCTCCTGGAACCCGAGGCGAAGGCCGTGCAGAAGGCGTTTCGGCCTGCGCTCCTGCGCACCCTCTGCACAGGCAAACCCATGGATCAATATGGCGGAATACCCGATTCGCCCCTCACCCTTCCATCCTTCATCGTCAAGGGTCACTTTGCTACCTTAAAAGCGGACGGGGCGTCAGGTGGGGCATTGTTCCTGGACTGTGCAGCTGCGTACTATTCCGTGCTGCGCGAAATGCTGTGCGCCCCGGATCTGTCGCAGGACGAGCTCCGTGCACACATTGCCGGCCTGCTGGACACGGACAGCGCTAGGGAGGCCTTCATGCAGCAGGTTCAGGCGGGAGACCTTTTGCAACGCCTAAGCGTAGCCCCTGAGCTAAGACGTTTCATTAAGGCCCAATTCAGAGCGACCTGGTACACCACTGACCGCCGCGGCGCGGCAGTGTGGGCTACCAAAAGTGGAACCGCGCCTGGATCTCCGATTGCGGATGCCCTTTTTGGGATCCTTTTCGCTGCGTATCTTCAGCAACTGCGGGACAACCTCTGGAAGGCAGGCATTTCTGCAACGGTTGTTCAGCCAGGAGAGTCCGAGGCAGTCTGCAGACGACGCGGAGCGGACGGGCCGTTCTGTCCGACTTGGGCGGATGATGTCGCCGTCATCTTCACAGCCCCTACAGCCGCGCAGGCGCCCCGTATCCTGGCTGACCTCGCCCAGTGCGCGCATGAGACGCTACAACCCTGGGGACTGCGCCTCAACTTTGGGCCCGGCAAAACTGAAGGGCTCCTCGCGCTTCGCGGCCAGGGGGCTAAGGCAGCGAAGCGCGCACTGCTATGCACCAACCAACCTCACGTGCACTTCTGCGATGCACAGGGACACTCCGTGCAAGTACGTGTTGTGGCTGCATACGCGCACTTAGGTACAATCGTCCAGGCCGATACCTACGAGGTGCCTAACATCAAGCACAGGGAGGGGCTCACGCAACAGACCTTCCAGCCGCTTAGGCGCAAGATCCTGCACAACCTGCACTTCACGAAGAGCGAGAAGTCCAGTCTCTTGAGGGAGCGGGTCTATCCCCGCTTCTTGTATGGGGCTGGGCTCTGGCGGCTCGACACCGAGCACGCCAAGCGTGCGGCAGAAGAGCCACTTCAGGGTGTGATACGGGGCTCACTCAGGCCCACCCTTGGAATCAGCGTCGAGGGATATACGACCCTGGAAGCCTCGGCTATGCTGGACCTTCCACTGCCCAGTGAGTGTTTGCTTGTGGAGCGCGCCAGGGCACTCCGTGAAGTTGCACACATACAGCATGAAGGGTTTTGGCAAGGCGTTGCAAGGGATGGGGTCTGGTTGCAACAGGCTTTCGAGGCACTAGGAGTTGTTTTAGCCAGTAGTGACTGTGCACGATTGGGCGGCGCATCCTTCGGCCCGGACGCGTTGCACCAAAGCTTGGCCACCATCCGCGCCCATGACCTGACCATCAGGAGAGCTTGCCAGGGCTTTTTGCGACGGCAGTGCCTGGGACGGCGAGAACATGGCCAAAGGCTGATCGCTGCACACTATGAGCTCGGGAGGCCTGCTAAGGCACTTGCGCCTTCCGAGAAGCCGCCTCCCGCTGATGATGGAATTATTTGCTTGCTTTGCGGGTCCGTCGAAGCAGATGAGCGCCAGGCAAGCTTGCACCGTTGGCGGGTACATGGCATCCGCAGCGAGGCTGTACGCCTCTCCTACGGCACCAGATGTGAAGCCTGCTGCCAGGAGTTTTGGCATCCGCTGCGCCTCAAGGAGCACCTGCGGCGCTGTGGCAAATGCCTACGGGTTTATAGGGAAGGGGACATAGACGGAGAGGCCCAACCGCCCGGGACTGCGACGCCCCATGCTTGGAGGCCCGCAGCTCCTTCGTTTGGCCCCAGGCCCTTCTGGGCCCAACTGGACCCCCCCTGACTCGGCATCGCCCTCAGTCTTCGCTTTTAGCATGATTTTTACCTTCTGCAGCTTAAGTCGCTTTTCGGCCAAGACGGCCGGCGCATTGCTTGAATTGATCGCGCGCAGCTTTGCTCAATGCTTGTCCGTTTAAAACCCTAAACATACACTTGACATTGCAGTCCTGAGAACCCTGCAGCTATACCGAATCGTCAATGTGAGGTTTGAGGCACGGGCGATCCAAGTCGAGCACCCAGTCCTGGTTCCGCAGTTCGGGTGCCCGATGAGTTCAGATTTCGGATGGCTTCGGGCATTGAGTCCTTGGGCTATTGCATTGAGGTCTCAAAGGTGTCAGGTTCCGAGTTTGAGCAGGGCAGTCTTCTGCTAGCCCCAGACGCAAACTCCACGTTGCCAGGAGCCAATGCATCAGGCAACCCAAACAGCTCTGAATCTGAAGGATGCGCAGTTACAACTACAATCCGATGCAGAAAATACACAGCACGCAGGTCGGTTTCGGATGGCCAGGGATGCTCGGAGAAATGGGAGATTGACTGGGATTCCCGCACTCGACGATACCGCAGTAATTACCCGCACCGGACAGCATCGTACAGCAGCATCTCATCATACTTCTGGACATCCTCAATTGAGCTCGCTCAGTGTCTCACCAGCTTGTCGGAATGGACACGCAGCGTGGCAGCACGTGGGCGCCAAGACACCTTGAAAGCTGAGCATGGCTGTGTACTAAATGACCCCTCGTGTGAGTACAGAAGCAGCGAGGCTCAGGGCAAAGAGTGTACATGGACTGTCTGAACTATCTTTTGGTCTGTCGAACCTCCCGTAAAGGTTCGACGCCGCGAGTCAGCAAAGGTGGGCTGACCGTGGCTGCAAGGAACTGCACATCTATGAGAGCAGCAAACCCATAACTGCGCTCTGGTCAACAGTTCGTGTGCCGCTCAGCATATGACACCGCAGGTCAGAGATCAAAAACCCAACGCCCCCTTTCCCTGGAAGAACAAAGCCATTCTCAGCTCCGCTTCCGAAGCGGCCTCCACCTCGCCTGACTTGCCGTCCTGGTGCGTCGGCAAGGCTTTTTTGAATCTCGTGCTATGGTGTCGGGCATTGCCTTCTCGACGCGCTTCTGGCAGTCTCACATTTCAGCCCCAAAAGCCATCACATTGCCTTTCGGAACATGAGAAGACACCATAACAGTGCGCAGGAAGATCCATGAACAAGGAAGTAGAACCAGGAAGTAGAACAGCTCTGCAGCACTGCAACACTAGAGAGGGCGTTCCTGCGGGCCTGGCCGGGTCTCACTGGTTCTGAAGGGTACTCAGTGGTCTTCACGGGTTCGGGAAGCTCTTTCATGTCATGAAAGGCATAAGATTGTTCCGTGATGCCAGGTGACTACATCCTGTGAACTCAAACAGAACGTTTTTCTAAAATTCCAAAAACTCTTCAGGCATCTTACCCCTCACTGCTTGGCAATGCTACCTTTTGGAGAATCCTTCGGCCATTGGCCGCAGACTGCAGGGGAGGGAGGGCGAGAGAAGGAGAGAGAAAGAGAGAGAGTGAGAGTGAGTGAGTGAGAGAGAGAGAGAGAGAAAGAAAGAAAGAAAGAAAGAAAGAAAGAAAGAAAGAAAGAAAGAGAGAGAGAGAGAGAGCGGGGGAGGAGAGGGGGAGGAGAGGAGGGGGGAGAGGGGGAGGGGAGGGGGAGGAGGGGGAGGAGGAGAGAGGGAGAGAGGGAGAGAGGGAGAGAGAGGAGAGAGAGGGAGAGAGAGGGAGAGAGAGGGAGAGAGAGGGAGAGAGAGGGAGAGAGAGAGAGAGGGAGAAAGAGGGAGAGAGAGGGAGAGAGAGGGAGAGAGAGGGCGAGAGAGGGCGAGAGAGGGAGAGAGAGGGAAAGCAGAAAGAAGAGAGCGAGCGGGAAGTTAGGGCAGAGGTGGCGGATGGTCGAAGGGCTTCCCAAACTCCCGCATCCTTGGCCGCATCCAGAGCCAGGGGCTCCGCGTCTGCAGAGATGTAGATCTTGACCACCTACGCAGGCAGCCGGGCGCGTGTAGGAGCTCGAAACCCTACAGGGATTCCAGAGATACCTAGTTCCCGGCCCGAAAATGCACCCGAAGCCCCTGCACCCGGGTCGAAGCCCTTTCTTCAATCCGCCGATACGAAGGTCTTCCCCAAGACCCAACCCCCAGTTCCTCCTTTTCATCGCCCCAGGCGTAGTTCAGAATAGCGCGCTCCGGCCGGAGGGCACCCTCCTTCAAGAGAGCAGAAGAAAGGACATTGCTTCGGGCGAAGCAGTTTTGGGGTTTGGGGCTTACGGATTCAGAATGTAAGTGTTGTAGCAGAGGTCGCATCGTAACATTGGTGGGAACAAGTAGCAGGCATTCATGCTAGAGAGTCTGCCCTTCGAAGTGCCAAAGAAGAGCAATTTGTACACAGGTCAGCAATGCCTCTTGGACGTTTGCCCTGAAACCATGCAAGCAGCAATGAGCGGTCTTAATCCCAATCCGAACATAGCCTCTTCAGAGCCTAGCTGCCTTGACATCTTGCTGTCAGGAACATGGTGCTTCGAGGCTTGGAGTCACTACGAGTTGACGGCCAAAATTGAAAAAACACACACACACACACACACACCAAATCAGATCGAACAGGCTCGACATGGATGGATGTCCGAGTCACATGCTGCGCGCTGTCCAGTATGGAGGTCCCACTACTCTGCTAACATTTCCCAGGCCTGCGACCCCTACTTGTTTCGGAGCTATGCGTCAAATGTGTTTTGGGCTGGAGATCCAAAAGAAAATGCAGCACTTTTGCGCTGGGGGGAGGGGAAGCCCCTTCCCCCCCTACATGCTAAACCGGAGCAACATTAATCCTTTTTTTGCCGCTAGAGAACTGAAACGCCCAAAACAACTTACTCGAAACCCTAACCCTAAACCCTAAACCCTAAACCCTAACCCCTTTTTCCCGCTGTGTCAGCTCTTCACCGCAGTCAGGAGCTCAGCTGGTGGCGCAGGCGGCGCCCACCGGACAACACGGGCCTGGTTCCATATGCCACTGTTTAGGGGTTAGGGTTTAGGGTTTAGGGTTCTTAGATGTTGTGCGGCTCTTGGATTGGTGATCATTGGATTGGGGGGCTTTCGGGTTTTGGAAATGCAGCGTCGGAGGCGAATGCTTGCGGAAAGGCAAGTGGGTATAAACAGGGGTACCCCTGTTAACCCCCAAACAAGATAGAATCCCCTCAAAGGGTCCCCCCTAATTTCGCAAACCCCAATTGAGCAAAACTCTGGTTTCAGCAGGCATGGACTTGAACTTAGATGAGGAGCTGGGAAGTGGCAGAGACTTGGGATGTTCCCTCTTATACGAACATGCAGTCCTTCATAGGGAATAAACCCTATTAAGGCCTGGTAGTATAAGGGGGAACATCCCAAGTAGGAACCTTTAAAGGTTTGGGGCGTGGCCCAAGCGCGCGCGTATGGAGTCTGAAGGACGCAGGATGGGGGTGGGGGGGGGGGCTTGGCAGCTTGGGAGCTCCAGGGATTAGAACTCCAGGTGAAACCAGCCTACCCTAAACCCTAAACCATAAATCCTAAACCCTAAACACTAAACCCTAAACTGTTGAAACACAGAACCTTCATGGACCGCAAGAATCCCCCTGAAAGTCCCTTCGCCCCTTCCGGAAAGGCCCCCAGCATTGCCGAAGTCTGCGATGATGAGGCCACCGGAGGAAGGCTCGACGGTAACATCCACAGGCCTTGGGATTTAGGGTTTAGGGTTGGGGTTTGGGGTTTAGGGTTTAGGGTTTGTGTGGACATAGTTGGCTGTCGGCAGCTGCTACGTATCTTGCGGATGCCATCGAGTTGGTATAGCTCCCGATGATAGACCGAAATCCCGAGCATGCGCATGTCAGCAGACTCTCCAACCTTCAGCGCGCGTACTGATGGTTACGTATGCGTGTGTAGATTGTAGATGCGGGCGTGTCGCTTTCGGGCGACCAATGCTGAGTGAAACAGACAAGGCGAACAAAAGCTACATGTGGCCACCTGAAGCTTCCAGGTTTTGCTGGCTCCTGAGTGGCCTGCTCCTTCAGCTGATGCCTGGCGCGTTTGACGGGGCAACTTCTTCCACACAGCTTCATGCACAGCTTTGCAGCGACGCAGGGCCACCCGTCAAGCTTCGCAAGTGAACCTCACAAAGACAAGTTCCCAAGCCATGCCAGGTTCACAGTCCATCGCCAGGGCCGTAGCCGCCAGCTGCGAGAACCCCTGGTGAGGCAGGCCCGTCTCTCAGCAAGGGGGGGGGGGGGTGCACCCTCCCAAGTAACGCCGCAGAAAGAAAAACAAAATCCCTTCACAACCTTCAGTGTTGCAGTGTATGCATCGACCGTTGGCTTACTACAAGGAGAGATCCCACACAACGCAACAGGACACTGAAATCTCCCGAATGTTTGGCATGCGAACATTCTAAGCGCGACTAACTCAGAACTGACACCCCTGCAGGAACCAATGATGGAATGGTTCCTTCTGCACCCGGATCTGTGCTATCCAAATCACTCAACGAACCTGCCCCACTCTATTTCTTTCAGTCGTTGCGCTTTAAACCCTGAATCGTTTACCTCCGCTCAGTAACGAGGCGCTCACTAGGTTCGCATGCATTTTTTTGTTATCCTTACGAGTAGGGATGTTTGTCCCAAAAAGGGTACCTTTTCCCTGCCCTCGTCACAAGAAAGCACAAAAGTACCTTTTTCTGCTTCTGCAGATCCCAAGAGCCAAAAAAGGTACCCTTTCCCTGCGGCCTGCCCCTCCTCACAGGAAAGCAAAAAGGCATCCTTTTCTGCTTCTGCAGATCCAAATTGGTGCCCGATCGGTCCATTTTTTACATCAGGCTCCCCGTGAGAATGCCCATTGGCCTTCGCCTATATGGGAAACGGCCAACTTTCGCGGAAATGTGCTCTCTTCCGCGAGCACCCCCCCCCGCCCGCGCGGCTCAGGAGGCCCACGGATTGAATTCGCTATCTCGCCTTTTTCGGGCTCCCCTGCAGGCGCGGTTCTTTCTTTCTTGGGGCCTCTGTACACACTTGCTGATGCTAAGAGTTTGGGCCGATTTGCCCCCGGTCAGATGCTGCTCACCCCTTGTTCCTAGTAGTACCATGCGCCTACCTAAAGTTCCCCAAGATCACAATCCTTCCCTCACCCCAACCCATATTCACGTAGTTGTTTTTTTGCTTTCTCTCTCTCTCTCTCTCTCTCCCGCACGCATGGCCCCCCTCTCTTCGGCCGCCCCCAGGGGCGCGCGGCTTTCTCTCTGTCTCTCTCTCTCTCTCCCTGTTTCTTCTTCTTCTTCCTCTTCTTCTTCTTCTTCTTCTTCTTTTTCAAGTCTCTCTCTCTCACACTCAAGCCACCAAGCCCCTGCCTGCACGGGCACCATCCCGCCACCTCATGACCCGGTGATTGCCGGTGTCTGCCACAAAGATGGTACCTGCTTAGATTGTGAGTAGCAGATGCATACTACGGCGTGACCACATGGGCATTGTGTCGAGTATTGCTTGGGCAGAGTGCTAACGGTTGGGGCTTCTCTACTCAGAAGAGAGAAAACTGTAAACTTGTCAAATAGCAGTGCTATCATGCTTGCAGGCAGCAGAGCCTGCAGAGACAGGTCATTTTGGTTCCCGTAGCTACCACGTTTCAATCACAGCTCCACCGGAAACAGAAGCGACCTTGAGCAAAACCAGCCGTGCCCGCCCTGAACCTGTGTCGCAACCTGATGATGACGCGGGGTACCGTTGTCCAGAGCCCATATGCCGCCAGGGTGACCTGAACAGCGAGCCGAGGACGAACAAACAAGGGGGGATTTGTGTGTGGTGGCATACGGTGTAAATTCTTAAGGGTTGAAGGCTCCGGTATCGGCTTGTAAGTATGAGGCTTTGCAGGCCGTTTTTCTTCAAGCGCTTCTGAGCAAGGTGCACACTTTACTTCACTGATCCCTCGAAACTCTGGCAAAGCATTGAGTCAATCAACCGATATGGTCAGTTCTCAAACTGATGGTCCCTTCCCGTACCCTAAATAACAAGGATGCCTCAAAGGGACCACATCTGAGAGTTAAGTGACCCTATCAGCGCAGCCTAATCCCATCCCCCAACAAAGGCCTTCGGCGCCTTGTCCTAAACCCTAAATCCTAAATCCTAAACTACCCCAAACTACCCCAAACTACCCGAAACTACCCTAAACTACCCTAAACCATAAACTACCCTAAACCCTAAACCCTAAACTACCCTAAACCCTAAACCCTAAACCCTAAACACTGCTGGGCCCCCCGACTTAGCTGGTCTGCTCCAGAGCCGCAGCCGTGGCCACCCGCCACTGTAACGCCCGCCTGGCAGCTACACTATTATGTGTCGCATGCTAGGGTGTGGGGTTTGGGGTTTGGGGTTTGGGGTTTAGGGTTTAGGGTTTAGGGTTTAGGGTTTAGGGTTTCGGGTTTAGGGTTTAGGGTTTAGGTTTTAGGATATTTTGACAACCACCCATGTGCCGCATACGCATGCAGAGTTTGGAGTTTGGGGTAGTGTGTCTCCGCTACGCAGCCAGCATGCCCTCTTGTGATTCGTAGTCCCTGCAGCTTTCCCTCCCATGTCCATGTCGGCTCGGGAGGGAGATCTTCGGATAGCTTCATGGTCCCTTCACGCGGGCCCTTTTGAAAGGGCACCCCTTGTGTACCCCTCATACACCCTAATACAACCCAAGGGCCCATACATCAGAACTCTTTAATGGAGGTAAGGGACCACACTAAGGGCCCATGTAACTACCCGTAGAGGCGAGGGGCCACCCGAGTCCTAAGTTTAAGAAGCCGGCTGAACAAGCATCGACTCTGAACCCAGAAAGCTTCAAGTTCCTTCAAGATATGGGTTTAGGGTTTGGGGTTTACGGTTTTGGGTTTTGGGTACTTTTTTCAAAGCTAGCGTGGATTGTGCTCGTTAGCTACGAATAACACCCGAACCCTGTGCTCATGGATCCTCAGAAGTAGCCAACAGCCGTTCGATGGCCTTTGCCCCAGGATCCCAGCGCTGCACGCGATGGTTCAGTGTGTCCTCAGCTTCCATTCAGGGGCAGAGAACTCGGGGATGTCGGACTTATCATGAGAGGTGTGGCACTGGCATCGAGGTTTAGGGTTTAGGGTTTAGGGTTTAGGGTTTAGGGTTTAGGGTTTAGGGTTTAGGGTTTAGGGTTTCGGAGCTGTCTTCTTCCCCCCATGCCCCTCGCGCCTTTCGCTTCTGTCCGTCTCTGCGAGGGTCGGCCAGCGGTCTCTTGACTCTTGACATTTCTTACTGACTATCGACTATTCGGTTGGTTTGGACATCTCGCAAGCCAATGAACGTCCAATCCACAAGTGGCTCGAGGAACCACAGTCGCATACAGTCGCGCAACATGCATTGCTTTTGTGCTAGCTACTGAAGAAAGTTGCTTCGGAACCATTGCTCGAGGCTATTTCACATCAAGGATGACGAAGTGTGCCGGAAAAGCGCAGCACCAAACTCAACGAGCAAGATTGTGGACAGCCTTCAAGAGAGCCCTAAACCCTGAACCCTAAACCCTAAACCCTAAACCCAAAACCCAAAACCCTAAACCCTAAATGGAGCGACCTTTCGGGATTGTCTTCACCGTTCATCGGATCGGCGAGGTCGGTGGCACTGGGGCTGTGGGCTCCACGAACACCAACTGCTGTCCAGAAGGAGATCGGCTTCGAGATGCCGAGGTTCGGGGCTCAGGGGGTTTTGGGTTTAGGGTTTCCTCCTCGCCTCTTGGGGTTGAAGAATTGGTTTAGATTTTAGGATTTAGGGTTTAGGGTTTAGGGGTTAGGGTTTAGGGTTTAGGGTTTAGAGCTAAATTGGAGTGTTGCACAGCCCGGTACACTGGTATTCGTAAGCGCAACAGGGATTTAAGGTGCTAACATGGGGTTTCCAGCTATCAAGCAGGAACCTCAAAGAAGGAGCCGATTCCAACTGGTGTCAGCACCTGCCGGCGATTAAATCGCGGCCAAGGATGCAGGGCCAAGCTGGCTTATTATTCCTAGTATTACGATTACCACTATAATAATTACTAATCTTATACTTTTTGTTCTTACTATTATAATTATTGCTATTCTTATTCTGACGACCCAGTAGTATTCTATAGGGACCATATTTGATGGGTCGGAATAACCGATTTATGTCTGGGCTTCTGAAGACAAACGTATGATGTTGCGATAGAGGGCAAGCGGAGTAAACTTACCCCGCAAGCGTGGCCGCTCACTTTTTGAAAGACTCCAGAAGAGGGGCATTGTGACCACCCTTCCATTCCGCCATCATACAGCTAAACCCATGATCAATTTTACCATGTATGTGCATGTGTGTATTCGTGTATGTGCGTGCACGTGCACATGCTTGTGTACCGTTGTACATGTGTACATGCGTATATGCGTACATGCGTATATGTGCAGATGCGTAGATGTGTAGATGTGCATGTGGTGTATGTGATTGATTCAAAAAGTGCCCACGCCTAGTTTGAATGCCAACATGGGGAGAAAATGGTGCATGACTTGTCATGGCGCCACAACGACAGCGACGACGACGACGACGACGACGACGACGACGACGACGACGACGACGACGACGACGACGACGACGACGACGACGACGACGCGACGACGCGACGACGTCGTCAAATGGCAGCCTTGCAGTATTTTAGTGAGCCTACTGATCGTGCAGGCGTGCGTGTCTGCGTGTGCATGTGTAAGTAATTGATTTCGTTTCTAGTGTGGTCTCTGAACGGGCCTCACCATGCTTCTCTGGGCAGTGCCCAGAAGAAACTCCACCACA
Source organism: Symbiodinium natans (assembly GCA_905221605.1). Lineage (NCBI taxonomy): Eukaryota > Dinophyceae > Suessiales > Symbiodiniaceae > Symbiodinium > Symbiodinium natans. The sequence continues at coordinate 179,598 of CAJNDS010002325.1, forward strand.
GTTGCACAGCGTCGGTAAGGCACAGCCAAGCATGCAAGAAAACACCCTGTGAGTACCTACCTGAAATTCATGCCAGCATCTTCAACGTGGGGACCTCAAACCATAGGGGCTGCCGCCATCAACTGAACCCGGGTCGGAGTGTTTGCAGTTTGGTAAGCGAAAACCCAAAGCGGCATTCATGGAAGGCGCAGAGGCAGCCTTTTCGGGGGCGATGGGAAAGCCAAAGGGATACAAGTACAGTTGGGATGGTCCCCCTAAAACTAGCAGTCCTTAATAGGGATGAAAGGAACCCCCCTATTATCATCCCTATTCAGGACTGTTAGCAGAAGGGGGAACATATCAAGGCTAAGGATGCAGGTTGGTTCGTCAGCAGGCATTTGGAGGAGTCTGCACAAGAACCGGCATTCAGCAAGCACTGCTTGAGGATTCGAAGATTCTTACCATCTCTCCATAACCTGCAAATGCGTGATTCGATGTACCTGCCCTGCTCGTCGCCCTACCTGAAGCTACCAAGAGCCATGTGCACAAGTCCTAGGGGAATCTATTCTAGAAACCTTGTCTCCAAGAGATGTGAATGTCAAATGCGATACATCGCCTTGCTCATCAAAAGACCCGCTCACTGTTGCAACTGCTCCTTGGCGTCACTCAAACGTTTTGAAACGGCTTTGCTTTGGCCCGGACTGGCCAACTGGATGGGCTTCAAGCGCTGAGTTTTGGAAGGGATGATCGAGATTGCGGGCAGCTGTCTCGATGTAACTGACTTCGGGAGCGCTAACGAGGTGATCTGGGCTTCTTTTACAGGAGGCTCGTCCGGTCCAGGCTGGAGATAGATTGTAGCGTGAGCGCTGTACCTACAAGCAAACCCGCCCGTCAGCGGGAACGTTGAACGTATCTGCACACTACAAAAACAAGTATAGACTCACAGACAAATGGGTCCCATACAGGGCCACACACGTGCCTGCACAAAGAGGCGAGAGAGTGGCACTCAATCCCAAGTCTTTAGAGGACCATTCCTTTGAAATTTGGGTTTAGGGTTTTGGGTTTAGGGTGAGGCAGGCTCCTGAGCCATTATGAGTTGTGACGCTCGCGGAACACAGCTGCGAATGCAGCGCTGTTTCCTCGCGACTCGTTTTAGTTTGTTCAGCATCTCTGTACAGTATATCATACATCTGTATTGCCGAGACTTTGCGCTACTTAGCGCGGCCCCTCCTGACGCTGAACCAGCTACGCGTTAACCGGGGACCCCTTACCCCTTACATACCCTAGCTAACCCAAGGGCCCCTACATCAGAACCCTTAAAGAGGGTAACGGACCATAGTAAGGGACCATGAAACTACCCTGCCTTAAATGCTTGTAGATCTGTCGTAGCTATTGCTACTCATTGCCGTTAACGACATGCGAGCTCGAAACTAGGTCTCATGAAGCCATGGAGTTCTATTTCAGCTTTGGGGGAACTCAGCTCTCGCAAGCACATGGTCCTGTCGGAAAGGTGCTCGGACTACTATCTTCAGACTGCACGCCGAAGCCCAGCGAGTTGCAAGTCGATGTACGAGCGGAAGTGTCATCAGAGGCAACGACACGGACGGTGCGTATGGGGCTGCCACTCTTCCTTCAACACGCTTAAAACCCGTGCAACTGCCAAGCTGGCTCTCCGGTTGCAAGTACGAGAAGATACCCGAGCGGCTACAAAATCAATTCTTGCTCACCACCAAGCGAAACAGCAGGCACTGTACAGAATTACTAAATGCGTACGGCGTACAGGAGAAGCGCAGCTACCAGCTGGCGTTGAAGCCTGCATCCTCTACCTGAAGCGAGCCTGGTAAGTACGCCCGAACTTCTCTGAATTTCAGATCCAGGCCCTACATCAACCCAGGCCCTATACGGTGGGGCCACGGGTCAAGGGTAGAGTGCTTCAAAGCCAACCGGCAGGAAGCGTCTCCCAGTTGGCAGCTGCAACAGTCCGCGGCCACAAGAAGAGACGTCAGGTGTAGAGTACAGAATCCAGCCATAAGGGGCCCCGAAGAGGCACCACGACCATGAAAACCCTCAAGCGTGCAGCATAACATGCAGGGCATGCTGCGGGCTGCAACCGCCAACAGCGTTCAGCATTGGAGTTGCCCACTCGACACCGGGCCGAATTCACCTCTCTGGAAGTAACTGCACGCCTGCGGGGTTGAAGCGGCTTCTCATGGTGCAGGTCCAGGCGACTTGGGGTTTAGGGTTTAGGGTTTAGGGTTTAGGGTTTAGGGTTTAGGGTTTAGGGTTTAGGGTTTAGGGTTTAGGGTTTAGGGTTTAGGGGAGAACAAACCCCAAACTTAACTCCCTCCCGGACCACAAACATGCACAGCACTAAGCCCATGCATGCACAGCACTTCGCCAACACCAGTTCGGGAATGGGTCGAGATGTCCATCCATGTGAAGAATATGCCGGAATCTACCAAAGCTTACATCATAACCCTTACATGCATGTCTTTTCTGCGTTGTCACCATGAAATCCAGCGCACTCTCCTTGCTCGATCCTTCTAGCCCCCGAAGCCCTCGTGAAATCTTCACGTCTTGCATAGCAGCCTCGTCGGAGATGGTCTTCTCTGCGTCTAGGACTCTGATGCTTCGGCCTAAGTGCGGACAACCGCGACGCGAGCTTTTGTAGCTAGGTGTGCTTCTCTGCAGACTGTGTCATGGGAAAAGTGTTACTTTACGAGCTTGCAAAAATCTTGCAAACCCAGTTCGAATCTGCGGTACATTGGCCAGCGTGATGAATCCTAGACTCTACACCAGTACCAGGAGCGTGTCGACAACCCTTTGCCCCGAATTCCTGTGGTTAGGGCTCACGGATGCTTAGGACACTGGGACCCTTGCGGTCCTTTAGCCAAATCCGCCTGGCATTGCGTTCCAAGGAGCATCCAGGGCGAGGTGCTGGCCCACTTCTCCGACGATCTCATCATGCGCCTGTCGCTCAATGCTTGGCAGGGCGGTCAAGCATCTGGCAGCCTCTTTGTCAAGGATGTTGAAGGCGCCTTTATGAAACGACTGAGCCAGCCCTCTTTTGGCAACGTACGTCTATGGGCCCTCCCCCCCACCCCCACCCCGCCCACCCCGCCCCCCCGCCCCCGCCTTTTTTGTTTTACTTCTCAAGCCGTGACAACTCCCTGACAACATGGCTTGACAGTCTCCGACACAACGCTCGGAGGAAGCTGACACTGACCTGGGCGAGTTTGCCGACACTGCCCATTCCGCGACTGCACCTGGCCCAGTCCCCGACCCGGAACGGCGCCCCGACACCTGTTTGACCCACTTAGTCCTGCGCCTTACCGTTTGACCCACTTAGTCCTGGGCCTTATACCACTCCCAAGAAGCCCGCCCTCCAAGCCCTCCGATGCGCCTGCAACAACTCGTCAGCGCTGGGCCGGCTCTCGGCCTCGTGCTGCGTCATTGCCTCGAGCTGTTTTTGTTTTTGTGTCTCGTCGTTTGGTTCCAGAGCTTTCGGGGAGGTTTCTTAAGGGGGTCTCATTGGTAGTCGGTCTGCAACGCACTGAGAGAATCTGGCACGAAGAGAAGAAATGCAGCCATTCTGATCAAGCGTGTTTCGAGCATTCTGTCGCAGGGCCGAGAGAAGACCTTGATTTAATTCGTTGGTGCCTGCGTGTCCTGAAGCAGCTTCTGCGCCCGAAGCTTTCGTTTGTCAACTGTTGATTGCTTCCAGGCACTTACAGTTCCTCTTCACGCATTACTCAACATGTCGGGGCGGCAGGAATGCAGAATGAGAGTTTCTCAGCATGAATTGGCGATCCCCGACACAGACCTTTTATGATACAGATAGCGGCCAAGCATGTTGACATGTTCAAAGCCTACGGGCACAATTGGGGAGGCTGGTGTTGAAAACCTTGGTGCAAGGCTTGCAGCTTCAAGGCACAGAGCTTGTTGAATCTGCGGAAATTGGTCTTATCTTGCTTGCACGATGGTTGGATTTGTGTGCAGGGGGTTTTCATACTGGATTAAGCTGTGCCCTGTCACGCCTTCCTCCCTAACCCCTCGCAGGCCTCAACCAGGCGCGCTGCCTGCGAAAATTGTCCGAAGGACGCTTGGGTCGAGGAGAACTGTTTCTTGTTCAACATGATGCTCATGCGTGAAAAGTGATCTCCCAGCCACAGCTCACCGCAGAGAGCCGGGCCGACGGAGAGTAAGGCTGCTTGAAAAGGCGAAGATTAGGAATCAGCCGAACAAGGTCAGCTTAGCAATCAAACTGCTTCGTTTCCACCATGTTTGAACGGATGCGAGCTGTACTTTACCAAGCATCTTAGGGGTTGCCGAAATTAGGGTACCTCTTTGGGGTCCTTATTCTACGGCAATCCTACTACTCGGGGTCTATATGAGGGGTCCCTTATTTTCGTAAGCCCCCTCTTCAACACCCAGGCCCTGCCCCGAGACCATGAAGCCGTAGATTCTAGGGTTTAGGGTTTAGGGTTTAGGGTTAGGGTTTAGGGTTTAGGGTTTAGGGTTTAGGGTTTAGGGTTTAGGGTTTAGGGTTTAGGGTTTAGGGTTTAGGGTTTAGGGTTTAGGGTTTAGGGTTTAGGGTTTAGGGTTTAGGGTTTAGGGTTTAGGGTTTAGGGTTTAGGGTTTAGGGTTTAGGGTTTAGGGTTTAGGGTTTAGGGTTTAGGGTTTAGGGTTTAGGGTTTAGGGTTTAGGGTTTAGGGTTTAGGGTTTAGGGTTTAGGGTTTAGGGTTTAGGGTTTAGGGTTTAGGGTTTAGGGTTTAGGGTTTAGGGTTTAGGGTTTAGGGATGCCGGGAGCCACAGCAGTTGTCAGAAATTCTTTCCCGCGCGCCTTGGGAAAGCTGGTCTTGATGTCCGTGGGCAGGCCTTGAACTGTGGTGGGCACAGCTTTTTGCCCTACGATTGTTATTCTTCTTCTTCTTATTATTATTATTATTGCTACTACTACTACTACTACTACTACTACTACTACTACTACTACTACTACTACTACTACTACTACTACTACTACTACTACTACTACTACTACTACTACTACTACTACTACTACTACTACTACTACTACTACTACTACTACTACTCTTATTCTTATTCTTATTCTTATTCTTATTACGATTACTACTATTATGAGTATTATGATGATGATTATTATCAATACAACATCGACAGGCTCAAGAGTGTCCATCCGAAGCAACAGCCGCAGCACCTTCCGCACGTGGCCGAAGCTGCCATCCCCCAGCAGCACAGCATCACCCGGCTGAAGATGCCACATCCCCAATTTGTTAAGCTTTAGGGTTTAGGGTTTAGGGTTTAGGGTTTAGGGTTTAGGGAAGTATTGTTTGCAAATATCAGAAAGGCAACATAGGTGACAATAACTAACGATGAACTGACTTAATACTACTATTGATGATGGTACGTATTAATAATCATCTAATAATGCCAAAAATACTAGCAATAACCAATTACTACATATTGCTGAATTAGTTATTACTTACAATACAGTCAACCATCAAATTTGTTACCACTATATTTGTGCTATGTATGAGGGCCGTACATCACTAGCATCAGCCAACCTACCCTTGGCCAAAGCAGCCGCATCACAATCTGCTGACTGATTTTATGTCAGCACAGACCGATTAGTGGCATGTATTGTCGTCGTTGCGAAATCGGATTGGGCGGAGGGGGGGGGGCCGGGACATAAGACGCATGAACAAATAGTGCATCTTTTCAAAGCCTCAAACCTCCGCCAATAAGCCATGAGAGGGTCGTGAGCATGATTCTGATGATCGATGATCATAATGACGATGATGAAGATGATGACGGCGAGGATGACTGACAGTTGGTGATTCATGAAGGCTCATACTGCTACCGGTAGCGCCTCCGCTCCCGTTAAAGAGTTGCGCCCCTGCCCCAAAAAGAAAGAGAGAGCAAGGAGAGCCAGGAGAGCAAGGAGAGCCAGGGAGAGCCAGGAGAGCCAGGAGAGCCAGGAGCTCAGACCGACACCAAAATCCTAATCCTTTTTTGAACAATCCCAAGGTAGAGAGGACCCAGCCGTTGCCGTTGCGAAGGCTCTCGAAGAGTGCGGCTCGCTCCATTTGCGTCGCAACCTCGCCCCACGACGAACATCTTGGGGTAGTCACATGGTCCTTTAATTTGGGCCTTTAAAAGGGACCCCATATATTCCTCTTACAAACCTATACAACCCAAGAGCCCATGACCGTCAACAGTATTGAGTTATGTTACTGAAGTTTGTGTCGGCGATGTCAGCCCGCCATGCAGGAGCTAAAGAACACTGTTACTGTAAAGATGGAGCGGTGCTTCTCGGTTATTGGGGTCCTTACAATAAGGGGATCCTAAAAATTTGGGGGTCGCACTATTTTCGTAAACCTCCATATCCCTGCTAGGTAACTAAAGGGCTTGATCGCAGGATGACCCCCCTTTAGTTCAGAGACATGTGGGTCCGCAAATGGTGGAAATGGAGAGCAGCCAGGGCACAGCTCTAAATTTCTAACTAGGGTATGTGCTCGGGTAAAATGGTGATTGAACGCGGCTTGCGTGCACCACTTATATACACGTGTCAGGTGCAGAAAACATCATGAACTCTGCTATGATTCAACAGCCGGTCGAAGCCCTCGCAAGTTCCGAACCCAGAAAAAGCAACATCCGACGACAACACGTGCCTGCCACCCAAAAACCCCAAACCCTAAACCCTAAACCCCAAACCCTAAGCCCTAAACCCTACACCATAGCTAAAATTGCCGCTGACCTTGAAGCATAAGCCTCTGGGAGCCCAGGCCGGGCACAGCAACTCCGCCAGGATCATTCCCAAGGCCTCTGATGCCGAAACTTCGGAGGCTTTAGGGTTTTGGGTTCAGGGTTTAGGGTTTAGGGTTTAGGGTTTAGGGGTTCGGGCTTTAGGGACTTCTAGTCTATGAGTTGATTCAAAGTTTGAGTTGAGGGTCTAGGAGTGTAGGCGTTTTTGTGTTGAAGTTCAGATTTTGGGTGGGCTCGCAGGCCGCATTGCTTGGCCTCCCCAGCCCTTGATTAACTCAGGGGAGCACAGCCCGGCACCCTTGAAAACTGAGGGTGCCGCAAAGATGTCCGTCTTCACGCTGTAGGAGTCGGCGGAGAGCTGCTCTGGGCTGGCGTAGATGGGCGTACCCACGCCTGGCGCGCGCTGGGGGGCAGGGGTGCTCAGGCACAGGGGGGTCCAGAGTCCATGTCCGGAAGCTGGAGGGTTCAGGATGGGAAGGGCTCTAGCGGTTCGAGTTGACTTGGGCCCCGCTCCCAAACCCTCGAGGTCCTGCAATGGCAAGGGCAAAGTGCTTAGAAGCTGAGGCTCGGAAAGAAGAAAAACCCTTCTCGGTCACTTTCGAACATCCTGGTGCGACCCCTGGCCTAGCACGAGTTTGGCTGGAGGTTTAGGGCGATGACTCTTGCACTCTGGGCCTCCTGAGGGCAGCTTCCTGAATCACACGACCCTTCTTAGCATCTGACATGCTCGCGCAACCCAAATAGCGCGTTCAGAAGGTCCCCGGTTCAGCCCGATTCAAGCAGTCCGTGAAGCCCTCTACCGCGATTTGTGCGCGATCTTCCGGCCTGCCGATTGGGAGCGTCGCAGCCTTGCATGGAAGCACTGCACAAAGCAACCGTGAACTCGAGCATATTCCGTTACATTCTAGAAGTGCAACGGAACAGACTTCCTTGGCTGCCCATAGCCATGACGCATTCCGCGGCTCGATGCGGTTCACAAGAAGCCACATCGAAATCCCTAGAAGTCCTAACCCTAAACCCTAAACCAACCCTAAACCCTAAACCCTAAACCCTAAACGAAAAAGGAGATGAGGCCTGGGCTGTGGGGCCTCTTCGGCTGTGTCCTGCTCCGAATCTCAGGGATTGTTGAGGCTCCACGGAGGCGCTTGGGCTTCCTCATCCCCCTAAACCCTAAACCCTAAACCCTAAACCCTAAACCCTAAACCCAGGTCTTTGACTTGGGAAGCGAGTCGAAGGTGGGAGCTTAAGTTAAGACTTGCAGGTCCAGAGGCTGGGAGAGAAGTAAGCAAAAGGTCGTTGGGCATGGCAACTTGTTCGACAATGATTCCTTACTGTTGGTTAGCAGGGAATGGGGGAATGAGGTACACGATATGATCCCTTAAAGGGTATGTATATATGTATGTATATATATATGTATATATAGGGCCCTAATTCCCTCATTCCCTACTAACCCACAGCAAGTTGCTGATGGCATCCCGCAATACTGTGCTGCACTGAGAAGTTACCATATTTGGGAGCCGGCCCTTGCACAGCCCAGCTGCGCAGCAGCTTCGAGGTAAGAGAGAAGTATATTATTCTACAGAAGGTCGTTTTTGTATATTTTGCAACAAAGAGGGCCAACACGAGAAAGTGGTAGATGAGCTTGGTCAGTGCTCCCACTCACACTCAAAAAACGCTAACCCTAAACCCTAAACCCTAAACCCTAAACCCTCTGGTCAGATCTCGGTCCAGCAGCTTTGCCAATCCGAAATCACCCAGGCGTACGCCTCCACAAGTCAGCACAGCACGGGCGCCGGAAGGAGAAAATGGAGGTTTAGGGTTTAGGGTTTAGGGTTTAGGGTTTAGGGTTTAGGGTTTAGGGTTTAGGGTTTAGGGTTTAGGGTTTAGGGTTTAGGGTTTAGGGTTTAGGGTTTAGGGTTTAGGGTTTAGGGTTTAGGGTTTAGGTGTAGGGTTTAGGGTTTAGGGTTTAGGGTTTAGGGTTTAGGGTTTAGGGTTTAGGGTTTAGGGTTTAGGGTTTAGGGTTTAGGGTTTAGGGTTTAGGGTTTAGGGTTTAGGGGAGTTTCTGGACTTGAGTCTGTGGCAGGCAGGACACTCAGCTTCGACCTTCGTGTGAACACGTTTGCTCGGTTTCTCTGGTCCAAACCTTCTGAGCTCCTAAACCCTAAACCCTAAACCCTAAACCCTAAACCCTGAACCCTAAACCCTAAACCCTAAGCCCTAAGCCCCAAGCCCCAAGCCCCAAGCCCCAAGCCGTAAACCCTAAACCCTAAACCCTAAACCCTAACCTTGGAACTGGCATCCAGACATGGGGGATTCGGGGCTTGAGCAAACGGAAGCTATGGGTTGGGCCAGGGGCAACCCGAAACTCGGCTTTCCTCTTGCATCCCTTCAGGGAGCCGGAGAAATGTGCTGCAAAGGCTGCCATGCCTCCGTCGACTCCGAACCTCCGGCCAACCCTAAACCCTAGGGTTTAGGGTTTAGGGTTTAGGGTTTAGGGTTTAGGGTTTAGGGTTTAGGGTTTAGGGTTTGGGTTTGGGGTTTGGGGTTTAGGGTTCCTACACCCAGGCTCTGGCAATCTCTGGAGCCTTGAAGCTTTAACATGTCTCCACTTGGCAGAATGTGTGAGAGAGAGAGAGACGTTTGAAAGAAGCTCTGTCGTTTGCTTTTGTCTTCTTCTTCGTCTTCTTTATTTTATGTGCTTTGCTTCTCTCTCTCTCTCTCTCTCTCTTCATCTACTTTCGTGTGTTCTCTGTCTTCCAGAGTCTTCCGCACACTGCTTTGCTCCCGGCAGGATGTTCGATGGCTTCAGGTCCCGGTGCGCCAGGCCACGTTCGTGCAGCTTCGAGAGAGAGCTCGCCACCTCGGGTGGGTCACGTTTTTTGTTCGCTTTCTCTTCTCTCGATTTCTCTCTCTTGCTTGCTCTCTCTCTCTCTCTCTCTCTCTCTCTCCACACACTTAGCCCCCCCGAGAGGGAGCTGCCCCCGAAGGGCGCGCGAGTCCCTTGTCCAGCTTGCCTTGCCTTCCTCCATTTCCTTCTTCTTCTTCTTCTTCTACTCAGCGAAGAGCCCCCCAGGTGGAGGGACCCCGGCCGCGACGGCCCACTGCTCCGCGTGTCTTTGTGATGTCCCCGTCTCTCTCTCTCCATCTCTCTCTCTCTCTCTCTCTCTCGCTGCATGTCCTGACGTTGTGTGTTTGTGGTGCTCTTTTCTTTCACACAACGTGCACAACTGCGGCCCTCCCCGCTGCCTGGCGGAAGATCCCCGCAGCTTGCGAGGCCCAGGTCTTGAGATCCTGGGGCCAGTTTTGGAGCTCCGACGTTGGAGAACTTCGCGCAGGGTTTAGGGTTTCGGGTTTAGGGTTTAGCGTTTAGGGTAAAACAAGCTCTCAGGTCGCACACTGCACAGTGGCCCGACTCGCCCCGAACCTGAACATGAGACTTTCTAGCTCTTCCTGACGAGTCTTCGAGCCCAGGGAAAATGCAAGTGGGGCAGCAGTACACACGCTGTCGCAGCCTTATTGCCGATCATGACTGTAGCTTTGTGAGCTTGAGGCCTAGCCGCTTGATGGTTCTCCAAATGCGGGGCACGTTCAATATTTTTGCGATCCCAAGAAGGCTCTTCGAGGCAATTACCCTAAACCCTAAACCCTAAACCCCAAACCCTAAACCCTAAACCCTAAACCCGAAACCCTAAACCCTAAGCCCCAGACCCTAAACTCATGCTCCCAAGTCCTCCTTCGAAGCCTTTCCAGCCGCCACGGCGGCGTTGCGTTGGGAGATCCAGCTCTGCAACGTCTCCTTTTCGCGTGTGAGGCACCGAGCCCTACCACCAGCCCTAAACTTGTGAGCCTAGGCCGTACTACGCACGCACAGTCGCTCGCACATCTCGCGCACTCTCATTTTGCAACATCACGATCTGACCCGAGCCAAAAAAGAAATGAGGGAAGGGCAACCCTGCAACAGGCCTCAAGGACATGGTGGGCGATTGGCGACGAAAGGATGGGAAACGAGACGATGCAACAAAGAGGAGAGGCAGCGAGCGAAACAGATGGACACGACATCAGCTACTGCCCAGAGGTGTTCTTTCTTTACTTCTTTCTATACTTCTTTCTTTACTTCTTCCTTTATTCCTTTCTTCCTGTCTTTCTTTCTTTCGCAGGAGAAACCCCCGGGCGTCCTCGCCCGGGAGTAGGGCCAGTAGAGTTCCGCCGAAACCCCTCCGTACAGACTCTCCACCCTTGCGCGCACACACACACACACACACACTCGCTCGCTCGCTCGCTCAGTCGATCCCTCTCGTTCTCTCTTTTTATTTCTATCGTTCGTTCTTGCTTTCTTTATCTTTTGTTCTGGTTCTTTCTCTTTCTTTCTCTTTCTTGCTCTCTTTCATGCTCTGTTTCCTGCTCTCTTTCTTGCTTTCTTGCTCTCAATCTTGCTCTCTTTCTTTCTCTTTCTTTCTCTTTCTTTCTCTTTCTTTCTCTTTCTTTCTCTTTCTTTCTCTTTCTTTCTCTGTCTTTCTTGCATGGGGAACACCCCCGAGCACCCCGACCCCATGATAGGGACACACACTCTCTCCCTCTCTCACCCTCACAGCCCGGATAACAACCGAAAGGCCCATCGTGATGCGTGAGGCCTTGCTGCAAAGCTCCGTCTGGATGTAAAGCGTCGCCTTGTAGACCAAAGAGGCTCCCGCCTGCAATTGGCGTATTTCGGATGACGTTCTTGCTCTTCCCGCTCCTCCCCAAACCATAAAGAGCTCAGAAGTTAGATTGGGCAGGGTTCAGGGTTTAGGGTTTCAGGTTTCAGGGTTTTCAGGTTTCAGGGTCAACTCCTTCTCAGAGTGATGCTCCAATTCCGCTCCCTCCACCGCTCGCGCGGCGCACCGTCTCGCGCGTCCGTTTGGCAAGAATGTGGCCGTCGGCTGGAACCTGGCTTTCACCGAGAAAGCAAAGCCTGTGGGTCTTTAGCCTGCGGATAGAATGCTACCCATGATACCAATTCAACAATGTGACCTCCGCCGTCGCCATGTCTAAGAACGCTCAGCGAAGCTACCCGTGATCTGGTTTTGCACCCGCCCTTGTACCACCTTGTCGAAGAGAAGTTTTCGTACAACCGCATAGCTAGCCCGTGGTAGACAACCCTAAACCCTGAACCCTGAACCCTGAACCCTAAACCCTAAACCCTACTTCGCTAGCACCTTCAAATAGGAACGTGTGAATATTCTTCGACAAGCATGCAGAAGATTGTGGGCGAGCATTGTTGGTAATGCCGGTGCCTCTCATACAGGCGGCAACGAGTCGACTCAAGAAAATGAAACAGGGTTTAGGGTTTAGGGTTTAGGGTTTAGGGTTTAGGGTTTAGGGTGTAGGGTGTAGGGTGTAGGGTGTAGGGTGTAGGGTTTAGAGTGTAGGGTTTTGACCTTTATCACTCTTCAATGCCTCGTCCTGGCCGCTCGAGCTTGAAACTGTTACCGGCCGGCAGGGGCGAGAAGGTGGCTTCCCGCATCTAAGCTTACAAGATGCCACCTTCCCGCAATGGGGGGGGGGTTGTCCAGCCTCCTCCACCGAAGTTTCGTGCTCGCCTCAGAGACTTGGGGGTTGGTGGGGGGAAGCCCTGAGTAACCTGTGTTGCGCATGCGTTGAAACATTTGGGGTGTAGCAAACGATGCCGTCATTTCTCCAGCGCTCTTAGCAAATCAAGGCCCAGGAACCCCGATCGCACAGGCTACCTTGTGAGAAAGAGCCAAAAAAAGCCCCCAAGGCTGCACCCAAAGGACCCAAAGGAGGCATCCGCTGCGAAACACTCCCTGACTCAACCCCATAAGCTCAAGAAAAATCGACAACTTCCCCCGCTGGGCGAGGTGCGGACACAAGCCACGGGAAGCCACTCAAGTTTCTGGACAAACCAACGTTCCGAAGGCGCCCATCTTTCAAGCAGACTCGACCCCCAGTCCAGCCATCCCGCCTTGAACGCCTTATGAAACTCTTATACATCATGGGTTGGGATGTTCCCGCTTATACTTACAGTCCTTAATAAGCATCATCATCGGGGGTACAAGAATCCTACTAAGGACTGCTGGTATAAGGGTGAACAGCCCAAATCATAGGAACCGTACCCCGAAACCAACCCTCGAGCTATGCCCCGGGGCCTGTGGGTTCGGCACCCTCCTTGGACGCGTCGAGGAAGACCACGCCGTCTTCAGATTCCTACTATCTTAATAGCTTGGATGACTCTGGGCACTTCAAGAGGTGTTCATCACCCTCTTGATCTTGTAGCAACTTGTTTTCTGCTTATCATATCTTATGAGCATATGGCAACACTACTAAGATAATTCCGATCAAACCTAGGTAGAGCTTGCCGTGCCTGCCTTTTAAATTGCATGTGCTTGCAAGTTTTCCCCCTCGTGCTAACTTGGTGTTGTCAAAGTCATGTCCCCCAGTAATGATTTCTCATCAGCCCGATAATCAGCTCATCGTTGACTTTATGTTGTGGGGCTCTCTGAGGGGGTGTGTGTGTGTGTGTGTGTGTGTGTGTGTGTGTGTGTGTGTGTGTGTGTGTGTGTGTGTGGGGGGGGGGGAGGGGTACCATACATGTATGTGTGCAAAAAAAACATATATATATATATATATACATATATATATATGAGATACCACCCGAAAATTTGTACAGTCCAGCTACACACTTGCATCCGGTTCCAGGTCTCAGTACCCCAGACAGGAAATGATAATAACAGTAATAAAACCAGCAAGGCTACTTTCCAAGAGCTTAGATCCAAAATATTAGCAAGAGTAGTAATTCGCATACTGAATATATAACAATAAACAATAACAATATTAGTAGCTATACTCATTATGTGCTCAGGTTGCACTTCAGGGCCTCCGTCATGTCAGACTCACAGGAGCTCTCCTGATCCTGACAGTTGAGAGCATGCTGCTCAGGGCATGCTGCACATGGCACTTGGGGGGACCCCGACTGGCAGTTTTGGAGCTGCAAAGGTACTAGGTATTCTCGATATGCAAGCGCCGAGGGGTGACCTGAGGACTCCAATAACTAACACCTCCAAGTCAGTACTAGTCCAACGAGCTTCAGTCGAATTCCATCGCCCGGATTCACGATTCCAGGGAAAGTCTACCTGAAGACCAGGCAAAGCCTGATGAAAATGCCAAGGGCCCTACGCCCGGCCTCCGAACCCTCGACCTGCTCTACTTCACCCCGTCGCACAACGCGCGAATCTACGAGCCCTTGCAGGCCACGGTGGCCTTGAGGCTCAAGTTTTGGGATGCAAGGCTTGTGGATGCGAGGCTGGCTAGGTTCAAGGCTCCCTTCGCGCACCTCCAGGGGCAAGGGCTGACGCTTCTCTGTCCTGATATCGGATTGGGGGGTCGGGTAGGCGGCTCCAAAACAGACTGATTGCTGCTTTGTTGCAGCTACGCAAGCTTCCACAAAAAGTGCCTGCACGCGTTCTCGTGCAAGTGCAACATAGCAGCCATAACAGGATTGAGTCTACACCCTAAACCCCAAACCCGAAACCCTAAACCCTAAACCCTAACCCGAAACCCTAAACCCTAAACTACCAACTGCAGCTCGGCATTGAGCTTCCGGACCTTCCAGGACCAGTACCCAAGGTCTCCCAGTCAACCTGCTTGGATCTGCAGTGCCAGGGCGACTTCCTTACTGTTAGCTAGTAGGGAATGGGGGAATGAGGTACCCCATATCGTCCCTTAAAGGCTCTATTCAGGGCCCCCAGTGCCCTCAATTGCCTGCTCAGCAACAGTAAGCTTCAGGTTGCAGGGCTCAAGGTGCAGAATGGCGCAGGGTTTCATCCGGGACCCTGGCTCAAGGGGCTCCTTGAGATGTGCAGGCGCGGGGGCTTGGGGGAGAGGTTTGATCCCCAACCATCGTAAGAAACCCCGGGGTGAGGGGTGCCTCCACCCAGGCCGAGTGGTAACGGACCTCATCCGCAAGGGTCAGATATCACCGGGATCCATGTGCCATGTGCCATGGGCTTTCTTCGACCTGTCCCTTGGCTGCCTATGCTTCTGAGTACTGAAGGCCACCATAACCCTAAGCGGACCATGGGGGGCGTAAAGGTGAACCCACAAACCATACTCAAAATCGAGCCCCCAAAGCCTGCATCTCGAACCTCTACAGCTCTGGGACTCTCCTTCTTCTTCGGAGTTTCGGTGCGGAGAGAAAAGAAACCCTAAACCCTAAACCCTAAACCCGAAACCCGAAACCCTAAACCCTAAACCTTAAAGAAACAGGGCGAAACCTGGGCTCCTCGCGATGTTTGGGTGGCTGATGCTGGCCCATGTCTGGGCCTCTGCCAGCTTTTCGGTTGATGAAAGGGTTTTAGGGTTCAGGGTTCAGGGTTCAGGGTTTAGGCGGTTTAGGGTTTAGGGTTTAGGGTTTAGGGTTTAGGGTTTAGGGTTTAGGGTTTAGGGTTTAGGGTTTAGGGTTTAGGGTTTAGGGTTTAGGGTTTAGGGTTTAGGGTTTAGGGTTTGGGCCGAGGTGCCGTGCGGAGGATTCCCACATTTTGGGCCCTACATTACTCTACAGATCGAAGCCGCTCTGCAGCGCAAGCTGCTCAGCGGCAAATTCTGATGGCCATGGGAGGCCCCAAAATCTTGCAACCACCAAGCTACCCTAAACCCTGAACCCTAAACCCTAAACCGTAAACCCTAAACCCTAAACCCTAAACCCTAAACCCTAAACCCTAAACCCCCTGGAAGCCTCGCGCAGCACGCGCTGCTCGACCCCGGGAGCGCGTGCCCCGTCCGAGCGGTAGATGACCTGGAGCTTCGACGTTTTCAGGGCTGCCTAAACCCCAAACCCTAAACCCTAACGGTTTAGGGTTTAGGGTTTAGGGTTTAGGGTTTAGGGTTTAGGGTTTAGGGTTTAGGGTTTAGGGTTTAGGGTTTAGGGTTTAGGGTTTAGGGTTTAGGGTTTAGGGTTTAGGGTTTAGGGTTTAGGGTTTAGAGGCAGGACTGGCTCTCAAATGCTGCAGTCGAGACTGACCAAGCAATTTGAAGCGCTGTCAAACCTCACCCCTCTTCACCACCAGGGAACAAGAACTGTTCAGCGATTCCGTGCAGATACTCGTAAGGAAACATTCTTACCAACAGAGACTAGAGCCACTCTAACTGTCAGCAGTAGCCATCTTCATCGAGGAAAGAATCCCCAATCCCCAAAGTCATCCGCAGTCAGAATGTTTACTGTGCTCGAAGCATAATTACCCCCAAGACCATTGCCTTCTTCACAGCATATTCTTGGCCGTCGAGGCGATGTTGGCAGCGGAAGACCTCGTCTGAGAGGAGCTTCTAGCTGTCGCATTTCAGCCGGAGTATCGTGTAGGCTCAAAAGGGGGTTTCCGAAATAAGGGGTACCTTATTGGGGTCCTTGTTATAAGGAATCCTCCTCTTTGGGGTCTCTTGTCGGGGTTCCTTATTTTCCTAAACCCCCAAATGAGTCAATGGAGTCACTTCTCTACATCGGCCGATGCCCACAAGCGTTCCAGAGGTTTGTGGCTTGAGGGCCCCGGGCTTAGGGTCCAGGCGGTTCAGGGGATGGGGGGGCTCAGTCGGTTCAGTGCGTTTTAGGCTGGTCCACCGATTTCGCAGAAGCCCAAGGCTGTTAAAAGCCTGAAACAATCTGCAAGCACAATACGGTTCAAAGCAGGGCCTCGCCGTAGGCACCGTGGCCCATCCGCTCCAGGCACTGGAAGTCCTGGCAGACTCTCGCAATGAAGCTGGGAGTTTTGAGGTTGAAATTTACATGGCATCGCCATGAACTCGGGTTTTTGGCATGTGGAGGGGTTTGCTCGGCTTCGAAAGCTATCAACCTCTGATTCCATTTCTGCTTCGGGGAGTCGATTCGTGAGAGGGTTGAATCGGTCGTGGAATCTGAACCACGATGGTGCATAGTACTTTGAAGCTGGCATTGGCAGTTTCTTGCAGCTCGGTTTATGAATCAACAAAGCCGTGAAGTTTGCTTTCAGCTTAAGATGCGGAGAGCGTAGCATCATTAGGAATGGACAGAAGATGGATTGATGGAACGTTTCGACCCTTCGCGCGCCTACACAAAGCTCGCACTTGGATAAAACACTCTGGCATTCCAGGGTGTGGTATGAAAAACTGACATGGTAACCTGCAGCCTCAGACGCAATACTGCCTTTGCGTGACAAGACAGTCCTCTTTGCCCTCACCGTCGCTAACCCTCTACCTTTAAACTCTCAGCTCCCTGTCCTGCAAGAAGCGTGAGACTGCAAGGCCTCCTGACGAAGAGCCACCCAATGCGTTAGAGGGTTTTCGGTATCGGGCTTGGGGCTGGGAGCGGGGCAGCATCCACAGGTCCCTGCATGAAAGGCTTTCGCCTGGCCCTGAAGCAGGCACTGGTGGCGTGGTGTCCAGTGCCTCAGACTAGGTTGAATCGCCGAAGGATCAGCGGCAAAGGGCTGTTAGTTCGTGGATTTTAAGGAAGTCCATTCTATGGCCTTCTAATTTGGGGAGGTGGGCGGTGTGGTCGAAGTCATGGCACATGCGCCGGAAAGAACCAAGATGATTGTGTGCGTGCGTGCACGCGTGGCTGCACGTCTGCGTCTCTGCTATGGGGGCGCATGCGTGTGCAAACAGCATGCGTGCAGGCTTGCATTCATGCATGAACCCTGACCTGGGGATAGAAGTGCATGGTGGCCCGCAGCTACAATGCGTACAACGCGTTTCTTCTCCTAACTCCGATCGTTGCAAGGGGGTTGCGATTTACCAAAAGGAAGAAGCTGCTAAAGAGCTACCTTTCGTAAAAAAAAACTGTCCCATGTACTTCACATGCAAAAATCGGAAAACCAGAACCAAGCCCCAACTGTTGGCCCAAGATTGAACCCTCATAATCTTCAAATGAACGCGCGCGGACACTGGAAGCAGGCGCAATCCTGAACTAAACAGCCACGCGGCACTTGAGACACGATCCTGCAACTGCCTTACAGGGGCAACGTGGGAAGAAAGATGTGCATGGTGAGCTGAATGCATGGTTTAGGGGTTAGGGTTTAGGGTGTAGGGTTATTGTGGCTGTAGCTGAACAGCTCTGGCTCCGAGTGCAAAAGGCCCACCATGATGCAGAACAGCAAAGCCTCTCTAGATCGTCCTCTCCCGCGCGGCATATGCCAACACCGTTCCAATCGCTGTGTTAAACAAGACATGGTTCCCTAAAGCTTAACGCTACACCTGGCTATGTGCTCTATGTGTACCTGCCGTACTCCGCCAACTCCCTGTTGCTGTTTTCGTCCATGTCGCACGAAGCCCTTGTGAAAGTTGCGAACCAACGGCTTTCCAGACAAGGGGCATGAGGCGCGGCCCCGCATCGACCACATCAGAAAGCACTTCCTTCCAGGATCTGGGGGGGGGGGGGGGGGGGAGGTGGGCTTAAGGACGGGAGACAGTGTTCCGGGCTAGGGATCCGTGGAATGTCGTAGGCTGTTGAGGCAAAGGAGAGGCTCATAGTGGACAACACATGCTGAAGCTGGTGGCTGTCAGTAAAAATGTCACCGGCTTCTCTCATCCTAGTGGGTGTCCTAGAGCCCAGCATGGGAGCAATCAGCAGAGAGCCACCGACCTGCTCAATTGGACCTGAAGCCTCACAGCATCTCCGGAAGAAAACGAAGCCCGACTGGAAAATGCAGTGGTGCATTGTAGTGGCCGGTGCGACACGATACACGACCATAGTGACGGAGCTCATGAAACCAGGCAGCCACCCCTCGTGACGGCAACACTTGCTGGCCGAAGCTCCTTGGTGAGAATGCCGCACCTCACACAGTGCAACTGCTAAGCCCATGGTCAGCCTGCACATTAACTCTGAACCCTAACCCCTGAACCCTAAACCCTAATCCCTAAACCCTAAACACTAAACCCCAGCGCAACTGTCCATGCCTATGGCCGCACAAAAGCCAGAGTTCTCAGACCCAGCACTCTTCCCAGAGAGCCCCAAAACCGCAAGACTTCCCCACAGACTCTACTTTATCGATGTGCAGTTCCCCCTTCTACTACAGTCCTAAATAGGGATTCTAGTACCCCCCCCCCCCCCTACTACAATCCCTATTACGGACTGGTAGTGTAAGGGGGGACATCCCAAAGAATACTTCCAGGATGGGCTACTAGACCTTCTGGCCCTTAAAAAAGGGGCCTCTGTAGGGCTATTTATGGCGATGCTCTGGGCCTTGTATCCCTAAACCCTAAACCCTAAACCCTAAACCCTAAACCCTTTATGGCGATGCTCTGGGCCGGCGGCTGCAGCAGCTGGAAGATCGTCGTGGACAATTGCGAGGGCACGGGGGAGAGCTGCCGAAGAAGCTGCAGGATCAGCCCTGGGAGTTGTGGGGTTTAGGGTTTAGGGTTTGGGGTGTAGGGTTTCGGGTTTAGGGTTTAGGGTTCAGGGTTCAGGGTTCAGGGTTTAGTAGGGTGTGGGGTTTAGAGTTTAGGGTTTAGGGTTTAGGGAAGAGACAGAGAGCATTCAGAGCATTCAGAGCATTCTGCAAAGACCTCATATCTCTGCTGAGGCTGTGAGTGCCCCCCTGTTCCTTGTGCTGTTGGTGCTCTGCGTTGCTCGCACCCTTCAACACCCTGCACCTTGAATCCCTACACGGGCTTTGGGGTATTGGTATGGTCGAGCATGGCAGAAATGACGGGCTACCACCTCCTGAGCCTCCAATGGAGGGCGCTACGCAGCAGCACTGTACTTGACGCCTTCGCTCCCGACAAGCGTATGGGCTGCCTATATCCCCACACCTGCAGCCCCGAACCCGGACGAACCCACAGCTGCCACGATTTCGCCCAACCACTCTGTCGCAGAAGGCCCACATCTGCATCTTCCTTCTTGTCTTCGGCTGAGACCTGCAATCATTCACTTCACAAAGTGGGCTGAATAAAGAACCATTCCAGAATGTTTAACAAAAAGATATGTTGACCTTCTTGTGGTTGCTGAACATGTCGACCGCAGGCTTCAATTCCTAATTCAAGAGTCTTCTGAGAACCGCGGACCTTGGATCTTGCATTCCAGACTATCAACATATGGGTGGCTGTCAAATTTATGGTCCCGTTTTGGATCCCTATTATAATACGGCACCTCATACTTAGGGTACCCCAAAAGGGATCATAATTTTGACAGCCACCTATATGTGCTTTCATGTTTCAGGCGGAACAGTCTGGCAAGTGCAATTGGTTTGAATGTTGGGATGTTTCCAGCCCTTTGTAGAGACTATATATAGTAGGGTACTACAATCCCTTTTAAGGACTGTTAGTTTCAGGGGGAACATCCCAAGTTGAGTGGCTTGAAACTACGAACAGCTCACTTCGCGTGCGGGTCCGTGCAGCCGAGATGTTCCGAGCCGATTTTCCGGATGGCAGAGGGGAATACTGTGAAAAAGATGTGATGAAGTAGGGGTGTGCTCACGATTCAGTCATAAGAAGTCTGTGATTTCCATGTCGGAACGCGGAGGATGTCCTGAAAGGTACTGGAGGATAGCCTGCAGATTCCCCAGTCCTGGGGATGGCCCAGTGATTCCTGTAGATCGAATTCTGCGGGCACCCGTGTCAATTGAAGAAAGATTACCCAAACGTTCCGGTGCCGGAGCCCATAAAGGACTCCTCGTAAGAAGCAGCTTCGGGATTCCAATTCCGGTTTGACACACAAAGCCTACAAAGCCCTGAGCAATCCCAGCAGCCCCTAAACCCTAAACCCTAAACCCTAAACCCTAAACCCTAAACCCTCTCCCCATTTTGAGGCTGCTGGCCTTGTGTGGCGGGAGCAAAGCTCCCAGGACATCACCGCAGGCGTGGCAGGTCATCACTTTTGACCTCAGTTCCGCGGCCGCCTTTCGCTCTCCTCCCTGGCCTCGAACCTCTGTTTTTGACCCCTAAACCCTAAACCCCCTAAACCCTAAACCCAATAAACCCTAAACCCTAAACCTCTGGAATCTCAAAAACAGCCGGTGCAATCGGAGAATCTGTGTTCTCCTGCTACAGAACAGCCAAAGATGGCTCCCACCATCCCGAAACCCTGTGTGAATAGGGGTCTCCATGCAAGGCTTGGACTAGATGCATGTTTTGAAGTTTATGAGGGCAAACATGGTCTCGAGGGGCAGCATGTAAAGACACACACACACACACACAAGCCCCCGTTAGACGAAAGGCTATGCTCCAAAGGAGAAAGTCCCTTCATGCCAGGTTACACTGTACTGGTTTTGAGGGTCTTCAAAAGCCTTACAAGTTGTTTTTCTGGGTATCAACGCCAGATTTCGCAGCCTGAACCTGTTCAGCCGCCTCGTCCTGTGAACATAAGAAAAGGAGTTGAGAGACAGATATGCAAAAAAGGATCACACAGCGTAGGTTCAGCATTGCCATCCCTCCCCAGGCGCGCTTTTTTGTTGGCTCCAACCTCCTGCTTTTAGGGTTTAGGGTTTAGGGTTTAGGGTTTAGGGTTTAGGGTTTAGGGTTTAGGGTTTAGGGTTTAGGGTTTAGGGTTTAGGGTTTACAGTAGGAAGTTTGGCTCCCACACACACAGAGGGTGAGTCTTAGCCCACACCCCGCTTGTAGATGGTAGCTTAGATCCTCTTTCACTCATTGAGCAGATCTTCTCTTCTGTCTCTCTTCCCCTCCCTCCCTCTCCCTTCCCTCCCTTCCTCCCTTCCTCCCCTGCCTCCCTCCCTCCCTTCCTCCCTTCCTCCCTCCCCCTCCCTCCCTTCCTCCCTTCCTCCCTTCCCTCCCTTCCTCCCTTCCTCCCCTGCCTCCCCTGCCTCCCCTGCCTCCCTTCCTCCCTCCCCCCTCCCTCCCTTCCTCCCTTCCTCCCTTCCTCCCTTCCTCCCTTCCTCCCCTGCCTCCCCTGCCTCCCCTGCCTCCCCTGCCTTCCCTGCCTCCCTTCCTCGCGGGCGTATCGCGGGCGTCTCGCGGGCGTCTCGCGGGCGCATCGCGGGCGTATCGCGGGCGCATCGTGGGCGTTTCGCGAGAGCCGCGCGCACAGATCAATCCATGATCCTCCTAGCCGGAATGAAAGAACGTTCGTGTTGGCACACGGCCTGGGGGCAAAAGACCAAGGTACCACTGCTACCACAACACATTCACCTCACTGCATCCAAGAGGCTCCAAGCTCTGAGCAGGATATTCAAAGGTTCAAAGGCGTTGAGTTGAAATCACGCGTCGCAATAGTCTAGAAGGTACGGAGGCCCAAAAGCCTGGACGCCTCAAAAGTGTAGATTTGCAAGAACGCCTGGTGTCTGCACTGCTCCGTACTGCTGCAGTCTGCATAGAGCATCCCAGCAAGTGTACGCAGATAACTCATGGAAGCTGTCAGAACCTGCTGCGTTACGACGTCTGCTGACTTTTACGAGAAGGTACGATTGCAGTCGGACGCAAGCATGTTTCATGCACACAACGTACTAGGTTACTAGGTTTTACTAGGAACTACACTCACAGCTGGTGAGCCGACGGGTTCGCGAGCCATGCCTCTCCCTCTCTGCCCCGAAGTCTGCCGAACACACCCGGAATCTGGTGTAAAGGGCGGGGGCACTTCACTGGCTGCTCAACTCAATGAACTTAGAACCATTTAGAATCTCAGAACTCGGGGGAGTGCACCAGCCGCCTTGGATTTCCGACCCCCACCACAACAGGGCTCCCAGGCCTCCCTCGAGAGTGGAGCCCGTCCGCCCCCCCCCCCCCCCCAAGTTTCCCCCCCAGACGGGAACCCGGAGCCGAGGTTCGGAGATGTAAAGCCGCCCGCCCTTCGTCGCAAAGAGCCGCCCCGTAGGCCCAGCATTGAGGTGCCTCGGGCCCGCGAGGGAAAGGGAGCTTCAGTGAGTTCAGGGTGTTTAGGGGTGGGAGTTTGGCAGTTTGGTTGAGCCTAGATGGCTGGTGTGGGCCTCAGACAGAAGAAGGCACATGCGCACAGGATGATCGGAAGCGTTCTGAAGCTCTGCAGGCCGATAGGCATGCAGAAGTACAAAGGGCCCTGGGGAGCGTGTCGAAACATGCTCCCCCACAAGCCCCCTACCCCATCCCACATGTTCTAAGCCACCTAAGGCTGCTTGCATCTCAGCTTGGTTCCGAACCCGGCTGTCGCTCCCGGCTCGGTGCTCCCTGCCACCTGGCGGCCAGAGATGGAACGGTCTGCCTTCGTTAAAAACGGTAGCGACATTAGGCCCTCAATCATAACCCGGGACGCCCTCGACCCAAAGCACTTCGAAAGAGGCTGCCTGAAGCGCCCGGCCATGCACGTAGCGGATGACACGGGAGCCTGGGGGTCAGGCCAGGGGGTGTCTGAGAACTGCGGCCAGTCTCTTAAAAAGGTAAAAAAAGGACTGGGTAGCATGGAAGACAAACAACACATCGCTGACACGCACCTTCGCGGTCTAGGACGTAGACGGCGCGATCTGCTCCTCCATACGGAGGCTTTGCAGAAACTGTTCGCTCACGATCTGATTGAGCTAGTTCAAGCAGCCACTCTGACATGGTCAACACGGACCTGCACAGCCCTGTAGATGGATGAAAGCTTTGGTGTTTACCATGTTGGGTATTACCTGGCGTGTGGGAACCTGAATACCGGTGGTTCATGCGCTCCCTGCAGACTTTTGCGAAAGGTGAGGCTTGGGGCCACAAAGCTGATTTGTCCTGCCTTCCACGGCCACTGCGCAAGGGCGTTCGGGCCGGATCGGGCCCTGACCACTGCTCCAGCTTTCGACAGCGCTTCTTTCTTCGGGCTTCAATGGGCTGCGAGGAAGCGACTCGCAGTCTGCGCAAAACAGCTCCGCAACGGGGGAGGCCCTAGAAAATGCCATCCATGCACATGCATCAGCGGTGGAACTGCGGCTGGAACGATGGCAAAGCGATACTTCCACTTGTCACACACACACACACCAAAAAAAAATCAAAAACCCAACAACGCCCTGTAAATCTCCCAAAGCAGGCAAAAGTAGACAAAAACAGCACACACAAATGCGAGAGTCCCATGAATCTCTGAAGGCCTTGCTGACAACCTCGGCTTCACCGTTGCGGACCTGGCGTACTGTAGTCTGTAAAGTTTGTAAAAAAAGAACTGTGCTTTTTGGTAGATGCTGGTAGATGAAAAAGTTGGCAGCCACACGCATATGGTTTTGGCTCTAGTGGCCTGCAGGCTAATGTTGGCATCTTTTTCGCGTCCTCAACAACAGACAAGCTTGCCGGCTGCATCTGGATTAAAGAGAGTCAGCCCGCCTTCCTAACCGACAAGAAGTGCACACATCCGAACAATGGCAATGCAAGGCCTGAACGACGCGCTCCGCGTCCCGGTCCAGCACCTGACATGCTTCTTGCATCTGTGGATGCATGCAGTCGTCTGTCCTTGAGACCCGCTTCGTTACTCAAGCCCATGCTTTTGCAAAATGTCTCACTTTCGGGAGTCCTGCTTTCGTCAGAGAAGCACATGGAGATCAACAGGCGTACATGGATTCCAAACTTCCTGCAGTACAGTACCTTGCATATTCTTCTGCGTCTCGGAAGCCAACACGTGCCGCATGCGACTGTTCTCGAATTCTGCTGCACGAACATTTACAGAAGTCCCAGCGATAGCAACGTACTGCAAAAGCCGCTTTGTTGCTTTTTTGCGTATATGAGTCTTCATGAAGACTCATCATGGAGAAACCACCCGAGCTACGAGTGCACGGCAGTGCATCACTTGGACCGCAGCTTCTGCACTAAGATGCCACCAGGGAACGTAGAAGGCATCGTCTTGGCCACACCACACATCCGCCATTTCCTGTCGAAGGTAGTTCTAGCTTCTCCGTGCCACGAAGTGGCACTTCACCCGAAACCCCGCACATTGACATACAAGCTTAGCATGGTGAACTTGCCGTTGCAGCCTTTGAAAATTTTTCGAACCACACCAACCCACTCCTCGACCCCCGATCCCCTACTCAACACGAAGAAGCATGCTGTAACTCCATCACCAAACCCAAGGCACCCACGAAACACAATTAGGCCCAGGGTCCTCAAAGGTTGCAGCGGCGCCGGCAAGTTCACTGCCCTCGGAGCGGAAAGCCCGGGATGAGGATCCAAAAAAGGGGTGACTCAGGCTCGCTTTTCCCTCCTGCTGCTTCCTTTCCCTCACACCACGTCGTAGAGGCTCTCGCCCGACATGGCATATGTAACATGTGGGCAGAGTGGGTTTATTTGTTCAAGGGTCACAGCCTGGGTGAAGACGTGTAGCAGTACAGTACAGGCTCAGCAACCGGAACACCAAGAGAGGCCAGCGGTTCAGGTGCCGATGTGCAGGCGAACTACAACTTGTGCGACAAATCTTGGGTAATGCAGTCAATGGAGGCTGCTGGTGTCACGAAAAGTCTAGGGCAGCTTGTGCATGACACCGAATCAATCAGTACCTTGGAATTCTTGCTCATGATCCGGCTCCTCTAACTAAAGATTTGAAGTCTTCACCAACGAACGCCGCCTTTCCAGCGATGCTGCGGCCACTTTGTGCACGGAGGAACCATTGCAGAACCCTCCCTGGCTCCTGCCGCAAGCTTCAGTGCAGCTTCAGGCTCAGGAATTGAACCCCAACAGCCTTACATAAATTCTCTCACCTTCCGCGATGTATGGCGGGCGGGACCTTGTTGCGTAGTAGAAGTCTTAAAAAAGGGGCGGTGGTCCGCGGAATGCGGGGATTCCTCGATTCGACACATTCTCCCCAACAAACTTTCTGAGAAACGAAGCCCACGGGTAACGAAAGCCACTGTTGCCGCACACCAGGTCCTCATAACATGTCTGGCTGAGTTTCCATCATTTTTGAGCAGTGTTCCCTGCTTGAAACTTCCACTCCAGAAGCCTCAACCCCAAAACAACTTCAAGACTTCTCACCGGGAGGTCC
>CAJNDS010002325.1:205339-217839 GCA_905221605.1 Symbiodinium natans
GGTTTGGGGTTGAGGGTTGAGAGGGTTTGGGGTTTGGGGTTTGGGGTTTGGGGTTTGGGGTTTGGGGTTTGGGGTTTAGGGTTTAGGGTTTAGGGTTTATTGTTTAGGGTTTAGGGTTTAGGGTTTAGGGTTTAGGGTTTAGGGTTTAGGGTTTAGGGTTTAGGGTTTAGGGTTTAGGGTTTAGGGCCCTGACTTGGGCTTTATATGAGTTGCTGGTGACATGTGGGATGGCTCCTCAAACCCTGAAAACCCTTAGAGCCCCAAACCGCCCGCCGCAACCCTCCCAAAACACGAACCTCCTCTTCAACAATCCTACACCGGTCCTTGAGGTTGGCCATGGCGTCCTTCATCTCCTTCAGTGCCTTCAGCTCCTTTCAGGAAGGCCCGAACGGCCCCCACATGGGCACATTCGCCCTGACATCTCGGGCCGTTCCCCAAACTAGAAAGGATCCAGGATATGAGCGGCAACTGTCACCAAAAAAACCCGATGATCCTCCAGGCGGCGCGGGGTGGGCACCTTGTACAAGCTGCTGATCGCCTCCGCCTTCCTGGGATCTCGAGGGGAGCGCTCAGCTTCGGAATGTTGCAAGCTTGTGAGCATCTACCGCATGCATGCTGACAAGAACGTTACTTGAATTTGGAGGAAAACGCCACTTACCTGCCGAAACACGGTCCCGCCGGAAAAAATCTTCGCGAGAGAAAAAAAGACACCAACATCAAAAGACTCTCATGCTTGCCTCCAAAAGGTTGACCGAAGCCCGCAGGTGAACCGCAAAAAATGGGGTAACCATGAACTACTATTTGCTTAAGAACCCCAAAAAGAACAAAATAATAACCCCCATATTATACCCTTAGTAAGGAAGAATATTTTTCATTTTTTCGGGGTTCTTAAGCAATTATTGCCCCTTAATAAGGAAGATTTGTTTTCAGGGTTCTTAAGGAATTCGTAGTGAAAGCCCCAGCATCTTGGGGTTCTTGATGATGTCGCCCTTGGCGCAGGCCGCGTGCACGGCCGCGCCGTACGGGGCCATGGCCGCCGCGGAAGTGATGATGCCTGGGGGCGAGGATGGGCACGGGTTTAGGGTTGGGGTTTAGGGTTTAGGGTTTAGGGTTTAGGGTTTAGGGTTTAGGGTTTAGGGTTTAGGGTTTAGGGTTTAGGGTTTAGGGTTTAGGGTTTAGGGTTTAGGGTTTAGGGTTTAGGGTTTAGGGTTTAGGATTTAGGGTTTAGGGTTTAGGGTTTAGGGTTTAGGGTTTAGGGTTTAGGGTTTAGGGTTTAGGGTTTAGGGTTTAGGGGGATGGGCACTCCAAGCTTGGAAGTGTTTCACCACTCGACCTTTCTCAGGTCTGACTTATAAAGTCAAGGGGTAGTAGCATGTGATGATTACGTGTCGTTGTGCCCGTCTGTGCAGCAGTACTTATGCACTTGCAGCGTGTTTCCCGTTCACTTCGCAGGAAGAGGCCCGGGACGACAAGAAGTCGTGAAGCAGAGCGCAGGTGGGATGAGCGCATGAAGACCGTCTTGTTTACGCCGAGCGCTGTTTTCGCCGATGCGCCGTTCCGCCGACCCTAACCGGAGCGAAGTGTCAACTCGCTAGGGCTCTCGCAAAACTCGGCAAAAGGAGGGTGAGGAACACTGAATTATCCCTCCTTTCTACCCCACAGCCATACAGTAATCCCTGAGAACGTGTACCATTCTTGTCCCAGATCCCGGTGCCTGAGATGCTTGCGCCACAGAGCGCGCTGACATCCAGAAAGTCCTGGCGCAAAGGCAAAAAAAACGCCCAAGTTCCTATCTCAACAAGCCCGTAAACTCGTAGTAGACGCGACATAGGTAAGGATTGAGCCTCCTTCCTTTGCTCATGATTACCAGGCAAGACCAAGAAAAAATCGGAATTGAGACGACTGCTGGCAAGAACCCAGCGCATGTCTGAGCTGCTTGACTGTTGCCCTAAACCCTAAACCCTAAACCCTAAACCCTAAACCCTAAACCCTAAACCCTAAACCCTAAACCCTAAACCCTAAACCCTAAACCCTAAACCCTAAACCCTAAACCCTAAACCTAAACCCTAAACCCTAAACCCTGAACCCTGAACCCTAAAAGCCACCTCTGCACCCTGAAACCCGAAGCAGTCCTGGCAGTGAACCACGATGAGGTTGATGAACGTGACGACCTGAAAAGCGAGGGGCTCAAGGAGATCGAAGGAAGACTTGGGGGTGTAGGGTTTAGGGTTTAGGGTTTAGGGTTTAGGGTTTAGGGTTTAGGGTTTAGGGGTTTAGGGTTTAGGATTTTGTGGGTATATTAAGGGTTAACCCCATTTTTGGAAACCCTTTGCAGATGGAGGCCCCGCAAGAGATGAAGCTTCGTCCCTAAACCCTAAACCCTAAACCCTAAACCCTAAACCCCTGAACCCTAGACCCTAAACCCTAAACCCTAAACCCTAAACCCTAAACCCTAAACCCTAAACCCTATCGAACCTGCCTGGCTCATGTAGGCAATGGCACCACCGATGTCCACGGTGCACAGGGCGCTGTAGAGCCCAGAGACCTGCAGGTTTAAGGTTTCGGGTTTCGGGTTTAGGGTTTCAGGTTAAGGGTTAAGGGTTAAGGGTTTAGGGTTGAGGGTTTCGGGTTTCGGGTTTAGGGTTTCGGGTTCAGGGTTAGGCTTTGGGTTTAGGGTTGAGGGTTTCGGGTTTCGGGTTTAGGGTGTAGGGTGTAGGGTGTAGGGTTTAGGGTTTAGGGTTTAGGGTTTAGGGTTTAGGGTTTAGGGTTTAGGGTTTAGGGTTTAGGGTTTAGGGTTTAGGGTTTAGGGTTTAGGGTTTAGGGTTTAGGGTTTAGGGTTTAGGGTTAGGGTTTAGGGTTTAGGGTAAAAGCAGCGTGGGGGAACGGATTGCTGCTTGGCGCGATTGGACACCTTGTTGATCGGCCCATCGAGGAGGACGCGGCCACACTGGCCGCTGTTCCTGAACAGCTTCAAGGATGTGCTTGGAGGTTCGTGGTACTTATTCACCAATTCTAGCTGCACTTATAGCCCACTTATAAGCCCCTTAAGTGCCCTAATATGGTTATAAGTACAGCTTGAAGTACAGCTATAATTGGCGAACTTCCAAGCGGGGCTCGTGGCAAGCAGGCCTTTAGAGTTGAAGAACATTCAGCGTAGGCTCTGTAGGGCTGAGGCATCAAGCGAGAAACTGCAAAGTGCCAACGCGGACAGCGTAGAACCCACGCTGGAAGGTTTGCTGCTAACGGCTCATGTCTGTCGGGTATGGGCTTTCTTGCAGCTGAACGCCTCAAAGTTTAGGATCAAACTGCTAGGGGCAAGCCGCCCAAAGAGTTGTTCTAAGAAGAAAGGCACAAGGCAAGCTGCTCCAAAGAATTCCTCTTAGACGAAAGCTATCGCCAAACATTGCACAGGTGCACAGCCGAGTTGATGGACAGGCCCATGTTGGCGAGGTTGGCCACCACCATACCAACATCCACCCCACACTGCCTCTGCAAGGCTTTATAGGGTGTGTAGGGTTTATACGGTTTATAGGGTTTTTAGGGTTTTGGGTTTATAGGGTTTAGGGTTTAGGGTTTAAGGTTTAGGGTTTAGGGTTTAGGGTTTAGGGGATGTGACACAAACCTCTTGGCTTCAATGCTTTGAGTGTCTAAAAGGTTTCATGGCTCCGTGCCTTGCGGTTCAGGGTGCCTCAGGGCTCAAGGGATCTAGGGTTGGGGGGGGGGGGA
Source organism: Symbiodinium natans (assembly GCA_905221605.1). Lineage (NCBI taxonomy): Eukaryota > Dinophyceae > Suessiales > Symbiodiniaceae > Symbiodinium > Symbiodinium natans. The sequence continues at coordinate 209,066 of CAJNDS010002325.1, forward strand.
TTAGGGTTTAGGGTTGAGGGTTGAGGGTTGAGGGTTGAGGGTTGAGGGTTGAGGGTTTGAAGTTAGGTATTTGCTCGATGAAAGACACGGATCAACTTCATGAGCGCTGCCGCTCCCCTTGGGGCTGTCGAGGTGCACACCCACACCGATTGGACCCTCGCCGATGAGCAGTCGTCGGCCACCCCGCACCGTCTGGTCTCCTTGGGCTAGAGTCGGCTGGAGAGGCTAGTTCCTGCGGGTAGGGGTGGTGCTTTGGGAGACACATCCCGAACACCCGACATCCACTTTTCCAGCGGAGGTGCCCAGGACGCTGATCTTCGTGGTGGTCAGCTGCGGAGGAACTCCCCTCGGGGCCGCAGCTTCGGATTTGGGCTTTTGTTTTGGGTGCCTTAGGGGGGCTCTGGCTTGAAGGAATGTCCACGGCTTTGGGGTCTACGGTCGCTGCACCTTGGGCTCCAGAAACGGAGAGGGGCGAAGGTAAACACTGATTGCCGCGGCAGCAAAACGACAGCAGAAACGACCAAGAGAAAAAACCCGAGCCATGCGAGGGGCTGCAAACAGCCCAGATTTACCAGCTCTTCGGCAAAGGCTGAGCTTGACGGCGAGATCATCTCCGCTGGACTTACCCAGACGCCATCAACACACATGAACACGCACGAAAGAAGCGACCGGGTTGAAGTGTCGGTGGTCACATGTCCCCTACCTGGAGGTGGCGACAACTCAAGTCCGCTCCAGTCATGCCAGTCATGCCAGTGATGGTCGCTCTGGCGCTTTCTGTGCGCAAGCTCATCAAATCCAATCTCTTTGCCCCTTTGCGGTCGTCACTCTCCGTTGCCACGCCATAGGAACAAGGCCAGAAAAAGGACAAGGAACATGATGACAGTTGCTGTTGCACCACGTGCACTGGCAGTTCCCTGCACTGGAAGCGCCAACCTAAAGTGGTGGCGAGCACCCCGAACATCCGTTTCTTGATCTTTACAGCCTTGAGCCTTAGCAACCACTCCTCCAGCATCAACTTGCCAGCCTCGTGCTTGAATCTGGGGTTTACACTCGTGCAAAGCCCATGGGGTACTGGGTCCTGCATGTAGGCGCGGCTTGTCACGACAAACGGGGTTGTTTTTCATAGGTCCAGGCCTCGGGGGCTTTTTAAGCTTCAGGCTGGATTCGGAATGTTGTGGCCAAAGCACGTGCACGTGGCCGCCGCCAGGGAAGCGGTTGCCGCCAGCTCACCCATGACGGAGACAAGGCCGGTCACCTCGGCGTTCGCAGTTGTTTCGGTGTCAGACGGCTCTTCCAGGCCACCAGGCTTGGGTTAGGGATGGCACGGGCTGCTTCACAGCGAGCCTCCAGACCCGTTCGGGACAAATTCCGGCATTCCACATATTTCGATTGAAGGGTTATTGCGAAAGGCATTCCGAAAGCCGGGCGCAGCTGCGCCACTAGTGCAAGCGCCATGAGCAGCCTGCAATTCATGTAACTAAGGAAGGCCAAACTCAGCTAGACCACGCCCACGGAGCAAATCGCATCCACGTTGAGGTTGAGAGCACAGTTCCTTGCAGCAAGGTCGCTTGCCAGGAATCCAGGAGGCTTATCAGGTTGTTGTGCAGTAAACTTCCCTGCCCTGGGGTGGGTTCAAGCGGCTGTAGTGTCGCCTTCAAACGGAACCATATCCATATGCATCCCAGACGTCTGCCTTTTCAGGGCTCTTCAGGGTCACCTGGGTCAGAAAGAGACTGCTTGGAACTTCGAGGCTTGCGCCAATAGAGCAGGATAGCGACGGATAGTGGCGAGGCCCTGCAAAAACCCTGAAAGCCCTCCGAAGCCCTGAAAACCCAGACCATCACCGACCATCCCAAGCCCCGACATCCCAAAAGCAAAGCCAGGAGACCCACCAAAAGGCCGAAAAACCGAAGCCCCCCAATTCAAGAAGGGGCAGCCGGGGCGCGAGGCGGCATAGGACAGCTTCGCGGCCGCGTTGGCCACCCAGGTCACCAGAATGGCGCCGTTCACCTGCTTCCCTAAACCCAACCTTGAACTAAACTCTGAAGCTCATAGCTTCAGGATTTCTCCTCGTTTTGTACAGGATTCTGTGGCAACCCCCTCAAGGAACCCCCTCAAGGAGTGCATGAAGGGACATGGTGGGCCCTTGAAGCGAATTGAGGCCCATTGAGGGCTCATTGAGCGCCAGTGGTTTGCATTGAGGCGGTTTAGTTCTCAGGCGTTCCGGACCAAGCGCGAGTCGGATATTCATGCCGGGGCTGGAGCGCCTGAGCAACCACACAGCCTCAACGAAATCCATTGTTGCTCAATAAGGCTCAATGAACCTCAATGAGCCTCAATGGGCCTCAATGACACTCCCTGGTTCTCAATGGGCCTCGACAGGTTTGACACACTTCTGGAAGGGGGTTCCCTGGCAGGGTTTCCTTGGAATCCTATGAGTTTTCGGACATGGTTGCCCAGTGCGCTGCTGGTCGATGCACCTTTTCTGTTCTATAGACTGAACCCAGCGGTGCAGTATGTGCTGTCGGCAACACGAAGCCGGATTACACCTCTGGTCAAATCTCCTTGAAACGGGGAAACAGGATCAGAAGCCCTCAGCCTGTCTCATGGCGAATGAAGGCTTCCAGCTGAGAGATGACGGGCTTGATGAATTTGAAAGCTTGAGGGGCTGCGGGAATGGGGGTGCAGGGCCTTTAGATCTCAGATGGCAAGGGGCTTGGGGACTCAGGTATTGAGTTGTACTCCGGCGAATGACAGCATGCTCTCCTGGTCTGGAGACAGAGGCTCGACACATGTCTTCGAGGCACTGGTCTTGGCCACTCCTGCATCACCTTCTAGATAAAAACCCTAAACCCTAAACTCTAAACCCTAAACCCCAGCAAATCATCTGGGCTGCTCATACTTTCGGAGGACACTTCTCTGGCTTGGCGATTTTGGATATCTCGGTGGGATCCCTGCAGGTTGCGAAACAACTGGGGCACTGAGGCTTCCATGGCAGATGCTGACCCTTCGGTTCGTCGAGATTTTTTCCCCAGCGACTTTGTGTTTGCCTTTGCCCAAGGACACGCTCGAACTATGTGGGAGTGCATCAACGACCCCGATAGAAAAGCCTGTGTTTTCTATTGATTCGAGACTCTACATGTCCTCCATCTCTGAAAAGGAAAGTCTCTAGCCTCTAGGAGTAGAAGAGCGGAGCAAAAGTTAGAGGCTAACCCTAAACCCTAAACCCGAAACCCTAAACCCCACGAACCCGAAGCCTGGCAGGCGAGCTCCGACTCACCATCACGGGGAGCAGGGCAGGTCCTCAGACCGCTACCATTTTATTTTAGCTCTTGAGCTTCGGATTCAAAATTTGCTATACGGATTTCCGAAAATAGGGGTACCCCAATTTGTACCCCAAATAGAAGAGAATCCCCTATAAGGGGACCCCAAAAGGCTAGCCCTATTTTCGGAAAACCCCTTACAGGGTGTTTAGGGTTAGAGCATTGGAAATCCGTCTAGCTCTTTGTTACCGATAGCACTATCTCTTCTCTAAAAATCGCTCACTTGCCACTGAGGAGGCTTGTTCGTTTGCCAATTGGGTTTGGCCAATTGGTGACGGAGCAGCTTGTGCATGGAGCTGCTTGCATTGTCACATGAACATGCCCTATACAGTCCCCCAATAGTAGGATTCCCTTGAACATGCCTAGTACAATCCCCCAAATTTTAGGACTCCCTTATGATAAGGGCCCCAGTAAGGTACCCCCTATTATCGTAAACCTCCATGTACAGAATTTCTGACCATCTTATCTGCTTTCGCCGCACTGGACGACTTGCATGATCACCCAAACTGATTCACAGTCATGCGCTTGCTCCGCTAGGTACTTTGCTGGATGTTGGGCTACTTATTTGTTAGCCGCTGTTGATGCTGCCTTGAGCTTGTGGACAGGTTCGAACTCCACATGAAACTGCAGAATGCTGCACCATGATGACGGCTTGTCTTCTGAACCATTCGTCAGAAAGCCGACTGCAAAAAGACCCCGGAGACCAGACAAACGTTTTGCAGGCACGGTTCCTGATGATGGCGTTGATGTCATCACCTCAGCACCGGTTCGTTCTCAGCTCTCAGTCCTAAACCTCCAGTAAACCCTTGCCGCCTTTGCAAGCCCTGACCTAGGACCCTAAGAGAATCCACCTTCAGAATCCACCTTCAGAGCCAAACCGACTGAGGCCCTGGCCCATGCCGACCACCGACACAAAGGCCTTGCAGCCAAGCTGGAGAACTCTCCCCCTTCCCTCCTCTCAGCTCTCTTGTGCCCGACGTGTGCCCGACTTTACGCCCTCTGTCTTTCTCGTTCATGGGCTCTTGAAGGGCACGATGTGAAGCCCACCTCCAGCACGTTGAAAGCACAGTAGGCGTTCGTGGCCTGATAGGGAAGACAAGGCACCATCGGCAGAAGGCGACAGGCGGACTTTGCGAAGTAAACGGCAGTATTCCCAATTCCCACAACTCACCTGGCCTTGCGCATACGGTCTGCGTTCCTGGGCTGGGGGGGTCAGGAGCCCCCAAACCCCAAACCCGAAAGTCTAAGAGTCTAAAACCCTACTAGCACAGCCCAGGTGTAAGTCGAGAAGTTTTCCAGCGCGGGATGCACACAAAAAGGTGACGAAGAAATCCACAGAGCCGCTGGCCCCAACTCACTCCTAAACCCTAAACCCTAAACCCTAAACCCTGAAATCGGTTCTGGCCTTCGGGGTACCAGGCATCGGGTGTTTTTTGCTGCCTCGTGGCCTTGCTGAGGTCTGAGGACTTTGAGAACTTTGGTAGCTGTGCTTGGGGCCTGGAGCTTCTTCTTCTTCTTCTTGGAAAGTCTCTGCATTCAAAACCAGTACAGCTCTAACACCCTTCACAATGTCCAACATCGAATGCAGGAGCCTTCAATTTTGCAGCTCAGAAGCTTCTTCTTCTTGTACGCAATGATCTCGTCCTGCCCGTGCGCGTCTCACTTTTGACGTGTTCTGCATACTTGGCGGTCAGACCCTCGCAAGTTTCGAGTCCTTGGTCAACATCTGTCGGGCAGCATCAGCTGGATCTGCCGGCAGAGAGCGAACCTCTGCAGATGGTTTGGTGGGAGAGGAGCTCTCAAAGGTGCCATGGGCAGAAGGACCGAGCTGTCACATAAACTTCATGCTATGCTGCAAATGCAATATCGAGCACGTATGGAAGCAAGACCACGAGGGTCTCCAAAAGCTACGTGTGCACTGCAGAGTCTAAGAACGATGATTGGGCGAACTCCTCGACACCAGGATGCAAGATGATCTGCCCCGATAGCCCATCCTGCCTCGTGACTCTGGTAATGCTCGGAATACTTGTGGCCAGTGCTCTTCATGGCCTGCAGACCAGAAGGATGTGCAAAGAAGGAGTGGTATACATCTCTATGGGAGGGAGCCGCATCCGATTGGAGGTCTTGTAATCGCAAGCGTTTGTACCTTCGGACTCAATACTATAAGGGTGAGGTCGACCCGATCCATTATAGCCAGAGGTGTGGCGATATGCTTGAGTCCAATGAGAAGTACTTTTAAAACTTCTGATCTTCGGGGTGTCTGAGAATATGACCAAGTAATCTCTGCTGAGAGTAAACCTGAGATCGGGGTTGTATTCTACGGGAGTCATAAGCCAAGGTTGTGAGGCCCTGCTTGGCACAGTCTGCAGGGTTAAGAACACAGAGACAAGAGGCAATAGCAGCAAAAGGAAAGGCAAGTAATACTGAAAGCGCGTCACCACCCTCCCGCGATCTACCAACCTCTGGTATACCATAGTCACAACTAAACTTCCGTAAAGAATCTTCAAGCCATGGACATTTGCAGCACCTTCGTGGGTATGGGCGCAGCAGCAGCGTGTGCTCACGCCTTGAGGACGATGTTCTCCGCCAGGCTGCGCTTCTTGACGCTCTTCAGGGCATCGGCCTCAGGGCCCCAGGATGCGCTGGGATGTACGCTTGCAATCATGGGACATCTATCCTTGGCTTCGGATCTTGGGCTGTGGAGGGCACTCCTTCACCCCTACACCCTAAACCCTAAAGCCTAAACCCTAAACCCTAAACCCTAAACCCTAAACCCTAAACCCTAAACCCTAAACCCTAAACCCTAAACTGGAACCGGCCTTCAGAGACATCTGCGCGTCCAAGCCCAAGGAGGACTTGCCCTGGAAGGCGCCGAAGTCCAAGGACTGGCACCTCCTTGGCATGGGGATTAGGGTCTAGGATTTTAGGGTTTAGGGTTTAGGGTTTAGGGTTTAGGGTTTAGGGTTTAGGGTTTAGGGTTTAGGGTTTAGGGTTTAGGGTTTAGGGATTTCTAGAGCTCCTTCGTGGTGAAATCCGCATCTGTTGATACAGTGCTTAAGGTTTGGGGCCGAAGGACGCACTCCTAAACACTAAAACCTAAAACCTAAACCCTAAACCCTAAACCATCAACCCTGACTCCCGCGTGACGAGGCTCTTTGCACCCTAAACCCTAAACCCTAAACCCTAAACCCTAAACCCTAAACCCTAAACTGACTCCCGCGTGACGAGGCTCTTTGCTCCGGGCATGGCCAGGAAGCCCACAACACCCAGGCCCAATGTCGCAACCAAGGCAGCCTCTCCGCCGAGCTAGGAAAGGGGCTCTTTGAGCTGCTTTTTAGGGTTTGGGGTTTAGGGTTTAGGGTTTAGGGTTTAGGGCTTAGGGCTTAGGGTTTAGGGTTTAGGGTTTAGGGTTTAGGGTTTAGGGTTTAGGGTTTAGGGCTTAGGGCTTAGGGCTTCGGGTTAGGCTTTTGAGGCCTGAGTAACTTTAGTCTTCAGGCTTTTCAAAGGAGGCTGCAAAACACCGGGTATTGAAGTTACGGATTTGGCTACGCGCAGGCGTACTTGACTCGAAGGACCATCGGTTCCCCTGATAAGTCTCCTGTGCACCTTCTGCTGCACTAGAGGCTCTTTTTGCTGCCGAATGGAAAACCAGTGAGTCAATGACGACTGAAGCTGAGGCCTCTAAACCCTAAACCCTAAACCCTTAAACCGTAAACCCTAAACCCTAAACCCTAGACCCTAGACCCTAGACCCTAGACCCTAAACCCTAAACCCTAAAGCCATGCCTTCTTCATCCAACCACCAGCGCCCGGAGAGGTCTTCGCCTCTGCCTCGGACACCAAGTGGACTGCCTGCAACGGCCAGCGGCTTTTGCGCTTTGAGGGTCTGGCAGGTCGAAGGTTTAGGGTTTAGGGTTTAGGGTTTAGGGTTTAGGGTTTAGGGCTCAGGGTTTAGGGTTTAGGGTTTAGGGTTTAGGGTTTAGGGTTTAGGGTTTAGGGTTTAGGGTTTAGGGTTTAGGGTTTAGGGTTTAGGGTTTAGGGAAGCTTAGGGCTCAGAAAAACTCCTATCTGCAAGAGAGGGCCAAAGAAAACACTGGGTAAAGGGACGAACAGCCAAAACCTTGAACCCAGCGAAGCCTCTGCAAATACTGACAGCACTCACTAGGGTGCTTGGAGATTCAGGCTTTCAAGGCTTCGGAGGGTTTTTGGAGTTTTTGGAAGCATCGGGATGCGTTCTTGATACGTGCCTACAGCTTAGAGGCCACAACAAAATAGGAGCCTGAAAGCCGTCCAAAAAAGAGGCAGCTTTCCATTAAGCGCGCAAGCACCCCAAGTCTAAGAGAAAATCGACTCCACAGGCTTGAGCAGCTCTGAGCCTGGAATCCAAACTGCCTGACATCGGGTTTAGGGTTTAGGGTTTCGGGTTTAGGGTTTAGGGTTGAGGGTTTAGGGTATCCCCTGAAACTCGCGAAGACGCAATGGCCCCAGAACACCTCGGAAGACTCGGCCATGGTGAGGTCAAAGAGAGATCAGCGTGCGTAGGAGGGTACACCTCGCAAGCCGCAAGCTCGGGGGTCTCTCTGTTCTTTATTATTCTTCTTCTTCTTATTATTCTAATTATTATTAGTATTATTATTCTTAAAACTCCTTATAAAATAGATTAATTTTATAATTTAATGTTTTGGGGGCTTCATCAACTTACGAGTCTGCAGCTCAGGCACGAAGCTCTGCTTGCGAAATGCTGCGAGGAGCGGGTGCCGGAGCCCAAATAACAGCGGAGCACAATAAAGCACAAGAATCACATCTTGGGAACCCACTTAAGGGAAAGTACATTCATCCCATTCGCCAATGTGCTTTAAAAGGCGCGCCCTCCACTAAGAAGGGACACGATAGTGATCACACGTGATCATCGCTGTCAGTAGAACAAGCCCTTGACAAGGGACGGGCACAAGGACAGGAAAGACCACCCGATGCGCAGTACACAACGAAACCCTGATGAAGCCTTAATGTCGCCGAGGGCATCGAGCCTTGCAGATGGGAAGCTTGGCGTGTCAGGTCAAACCTTTTTTCGTTTTTGGCAGGGAAGCTTTATGGGCCTGGGGCTTGCCAAGCAGGACCTGGGACGGTTTCCCGACCCAGTGTGGGTCGTTTCCCACGATGCATCTTCTTCTCCCTGAAGAAGCTCGTGGCTTGATGCCACCAAGCCCAACCCCCAAATGTCCAACTGTGTCGCCGAGAGGCGTTGGTAGCGACAACAGCGGCCAGCGGATGGAAGCAAGGATTGCCATCGCGGACTCCTGTCTTTTCCGCTGGGTGCCACTTGGAATGCGGCGTGCAAGTTGCGTCTACTATGCTTTTCTGGGGAAGGGTCGAAGGGGACGGGCCGAACGTTGCAGCACGCCTATGATGCGCCAGTCAGTCCAACCCCAGGCTCTCAAACTCAAGCTGTTTG